>VDFB02022659.1:0-48775 GCA_007258455.2 Sequoia sempervirens | reverse complement strand
AGGAGAAATTTGGGCAATATGCATCGTAGGTGTGGGCGTGAGAGGGTGGTTCGTGATGGCTCTGGTGTCCGCCTGCTCTTGGGGAGCTAAAATTCAATACAGATGGGTCTTTTATGGGTAATCCTGGGCATGCCGGAGTGGGTGGTATTGGTAGAGACAGCTTGGGAGTGGTGGTGTTTTTCTTTTCCATGTATCGTGGTTTGCATACCAATAATCTTATGGAGGCTAGTGCTATCCTTATGGCGATTGAGCATGCGGTTGGCCTTGGGTGGCGGCGAATTGTTTGTGAGTCCGATTCTCAGGTGGTTATTGATATGTTGCATAAGCGACAGTTGGAGGATATGAATTGGCAGCTTGTTGTGGTTGTCAAGCAGATTATTTCTATGTGCTCTTCTCTGGAGTCCATTGTTTTTCGACATATTCCACGGGAGTGGAATAGGGTGGCTGATGGTTTGGCTAGATGGGCGTCAGAGAGGACAGATTCTTGGTATGTGGATGATTGGGGCAATCTTCCTAATGATATGGCCCCTGTTCTTGAGGAGTGGGTTGTGGAGGATATGAGATGCTTCTTGGGTGTGAATTAATTCCTGTTTTGTTGGGCCCCTAGTGGCTTCTTTCTTCTGACTTTGTAATGTTGTTCTGATTCAATAAAGTTTTTACCCTCTTTTTAAAAAAAAACTAATATTAGTTATAAATTTTGAAGGTTTCTTTTATCAAATTTGTACTATCTAAATAACAAAAGGTTTTTAGTACATTCATACTGTCAATAAAATTAAAGGTTGTAAAACACTCATTGTCATGAAACTTGTAACCCACATACTATTTGAAAACCCTGAACATGTAACAACCCAATTGGTTAGTCATTCCTTAGCTCAATTGAGTTAGTTTTTATATCCCCCACTTGCAACTCCTCCTCATGCTCTCCACCATTTATGAGTATAATGAAATAAGTGATAACCCATGTTCTTTTTTCTGACCTATAATTAGTTTGTGCACATTTTTTTAATCATATGAAGAAATTGAAATGTAGATTTTACTTTAACTAACAATTATTATAAGTTTTGAAGGTGCCTTTCATCATATTTGTACTACCTAATTAACAAAATGTTTTGCAGGTTGCAAAACACTCGGTGTCATGAAACCTAAAACCCATGTATTATTGCAAAAAAAAATTGGATTCAATTGTGTCACTATTTTTGCATCAATGTTTCGGATCACACTCTATGATCCATCATCATGGTGAAGAAGAGAACATAAAGAGTAAAAATGAATAGTTGTAGATCTAGAAATGCACAAAAAGGTTGGGAAGAGGGAGGAGAGAAATGGGGCACAAGAACCAAGACAAAATAAAAAATGAGGAAGGAAAGAGAAGAAAGAACCATAAAATGTTAAATTAAATTGATAGAAAATATTAAAAGAGATAAGAACCAAGTAATATTAAAATCAAGAGTTAGAACTATATAATAAGTATACTTCAATTATATTGAAAAATAAGAAAATCATATATATATATATATATATCATGTAAGTTATGTGTCAAAAATATAATAAAATCTAAAATCTACTTAACTAAGCATATAAATATAATGCAATATAAACTCAATATATATATATAGAATAAGATATATAGAAGAACTCAACTAATTATGAAGCAAACCTTTACAATAACAACCCAATTGGTTAGTCATCCCTTAACTCAATTTGGTTAGTTTATGTATTCCCCACCTGCAACTCCTCCCTGTGCTCTCTACCCTTTGTCTTTGAACAAAAATAATGAAATAACTGACAACACACATTGGGTTTCTTGACTTGCAATTATTTTATGCCTTTTTTCAATCATATGAAGAAATTGAAATTCAATTTTTACTCACTTACAATTGTAATAAATTTTGAAGGCCACTTTCATTACATTCTTACTATCTAAATAACAAAATATTGTCATTATATTCTTACTATTAATAAAATTGTAGGTTGAAAAATACTTGGTGTTATGAAATTTGCAACCCACATACTTTTTTTAATCCATATACATGCATAACAACCCAATTGTTTAGTCACCCCTCATCTCAATTTGGTTATTTTTCTATATCCTCGCCTGAAACTCCTCCCCATGCTCTCCACACTTGATCTTTCAATAAGCAGAATGAAATAATGAACAACCCACATTGAGTTTTCTAGCTTGCAATTATTTTGTGCATTTTTTCCATCATATGAAGAAATTAAAAATGCAATTTTTACTCTAACTAATAATTGCAATAAATTTTGAAGGTTAATTTCATTACATTCTTATTGTCTAAATAACAAAAAAAATTCATTCAATTCATACCGTCTATGAAACTGCAAGTTGCAAATAAACTTGCAATCCACATATTGTTATAAAATGCTCTACATGTAACAACCCAATTGGTTAGTCTCCACTCAACTCAACTTGATTAGCTTTATATATCTCCCACATGCAACTCCTCTTGCTCTCCACCCTTTAGCTTTGAAAAATAAGAAAGAAATAATTGACAACCCACATTGTATTTTCAAACCTGCAATTATTTTGTGTATTTTTTCAATCAAATGAAGAAATTGAAATGCAATTTTTATTCTAAACTTATAGTTGTAATAAATTTTGAAGGTGAATTTTGTTACAATCTTACTATTTGAATAATAAAATGTTTCATTATTTCATATTGTCAATAAAATTAGAAGTTACAAAACACTCAATGTTATGAAACCTAGAACCCACATACTATTTTAAAACCCTAAACATGTAGGAACCCAATTGGTTAGTCACCCCTCAGCTCAATTTTCTTAGTTTTATGTATCCCCCACCCACAACTCCTCCTTATGCTCCCCATACTTTAGTTTTGAACCAATAAAATGAAATAAATGATAACCCACATTGTGTTTTTCAATGTCCAATTATTTTGTACATTCTTTTCAATCATATGAAGAAATTGAAATACAATTTACTCTAACTAATACTTGTAAATTTTGAAGGTGTCTTTCATCACATTTTTACTCTCTAAATATCAAAAGGTTTTTAGTACATTCATATCATCAATAAAATTACAGCTTTTAAAACACTTGATATCATGAAACCTACAACACACATACTATTTTAAAACCCTTTACAAGTAACAACCCAATTGGTTAGTCACCCCTCACATAAATTTGGTTTTTCTTATGTATCCCTCACCTGTAACTCCTCACTGTGCTTTCCAACCTTTAGCTTTGAACAAGAAGAATGAAAAAACTCACAATGTACACAATATTTTCTAACCTACAATTATTTTGTGCATTTTGATTCTTAAACATTATCTTATTGAAAAATAATACTTATTGCAATTTAGATCGCAACTTTACTCATGTCACCCTCCAACTCCCATGGAATCTACACACAATCTTTAGTAGAAAATGATGGCTTGTTTTAGAAGACATTGTTGGTTATTTTTTATGGACCAAACTTAATCTTACTGCTTAATTATGAATCTGCTAGAATTCAATAATTAGCAAGGGAAAGGATTGGCCAACACATAAGGATTCTAAGGCCCTTACTTCTTCACTTTGGGCTTTGTGAAACCCAGGAGGGTAATCCTTATTATGCTCATATGATACTCATTTGGTCAAGAAAATTTCTACACATAGATAGATTCCTACGAATGCAAATAGACAACATTCATTAAAGATTTGGTTGACATTTAAAAAAATTACTATCTATTGCAAGGAATAAAAGGGTACTTCAGATTAGTACATTTTAATTGAAAAGTTTTAAGATAATTTTCATTCTCATTTCAAGCCCTTGGTCAAGTGAATCACTAACTCATTTGTCTTTCATGGTAACCAGATGAAAATACCAGTGACTTGTCCTAGGGTAATGGAGTCATGTTCATAACAATCAGTAATACCTTAGCAATTTTAACCAATAATGAATGGACTATTAATATACTGCTTTATAGTATTCAACTCACTGTGCCTAAAACATTACTACTTATCAATCCTATGCTCTTTCCTTACAAATCTATGACCTCATTTTAGCATTTAATCAATTCCTTGAATTGAAGTAGAAATGAAATCAATCATTCAATTAAATCAATTGAAGAAAAATGAAAACATCATTAACCATTTCATTCATAATAAGGAAGAAAATTACATAGGACAGAATATGTTTAGTCTAAACTAGCATTTTCATTTATAAACTGCTGCTACAGAAAAAACCTTTTGAAATCACTATAAATTGACATACATCCTAGACTCTTTACTACACTATTCATATGTACATTGATATACATTCCGATCTTTCATGAGCTTAGTTTTCCCACTTAAACCATTTTGAGACTCAAAACTTGAACTCTCTGTAATCAAACCTGAAATCCCTTTTATAGAACAAGGGAGAAACAAGCAACAGACTGAGTTACAATTACATTTCATTTCACACCCATTTCATTTCATATTTAGAAACCTCCCAAACGGTTATACATAAAATTTCATAATAGAGGAGAGAAAAAGACAAAAAACTCCACGTAATTTGGTTGAAGAAGACCAGGCAGCCTTCCAACAGGCATAGTTCATTGCTGCAGTAGCGCCAAAACACCTTGTCCTTGTTGACCAAAGAAGATTCTCCATTAGCAGCCAAATCAAAAACATATATACTACGTAGAAAAGGCATAACTGCCATCAGAATTAAGGCTTCCAAAACCTCTCCTTCACACTAGCCAAAAAGATTTCCACATTAGCATTAAAGACAAAAAACCACAGATATGTTGAAGAGAATGATCCTGATGTAGTGGCAATGGTGTCATCAAAAATTAAAATAAGGCAGGGATGCTACTCTGAGTCGTTAGCATCAAAGTATGCTTTCCCACTCCTTGTTTGTGATGAAACTAGAGGAACCATCACTCCTTCCTCATCAAAGTCTTCATACGACACAAGGGAAAGAAGATAGAGGTCGTACTCCAGGTCAGTATCACCTCCACCATTCGAAGGGTTTTCTGAAACCACAATGGGAGAATTGTGTCTCCCAAAGTGGGCCTTATGATACTTGTTTCTCTTCTTTGCTTTATTCACAAGCTCAATTGATTCCTTCCCTTTAAACTTGACCAATTCTTTTGAAATGGTCCTGCTTCTCAAATTATACGTTCTTTTGAAAATAGTCTTCTTATTTTTACCATGGGAATTTCTTTTTCCCTTTGGTGTTGCAGAAGTCTGAGGGACTTCTTGCTCAACCATAGATATATCCTCTTGAAGTTTGAACGCACTAAGCCTCTTAGACCTCCTAGTTGGATGAAGAGACACCAAACTTACCCATTTTCACAAGGCATAGGGTAAAGACTAGTAAATCTAAATTGTAGGGAGACTCGCCGGTTTAAGCTCCTAAATTGAACTTGTAGAGAAGAAAACCCACAAACCCAGACAACTTCAACTAGCCCCAGTGATAATTACAATCAATTGACACTCTCACTATCCCAAAAAAATGAAACTTTCAAACAAACTAATGCATGAGTCAAATAGCGCTGATATGAAAAAAACACAACTCACTCGGGAAAACACTTCAATATCTTTGCAATCAAAATCCTAAAACTCAAACACTTCCACTCTAGCTCACACTTCTCAATTCATGAAGATTGCAAATGGTGAGATGAAACAACAAGCAATCTGCATTAATGATTAAGGAGAATTTTGCATGAGTGAGCTTACAACTTAGCTAATCAACTTTGAATCTAGATCATCGATCTTTTTTGATTTAAAACACTATCAATGTCAATCCTCTAGCATCGTTTCTAGCTTTTACAACTTGCCTCAAAAATAACGATACCACCTCAGAAAGCTGCCACATTTTCCTCTAACTTCATTAGTCATCTTAATCTGACAATTATCATGCATCACCACCTTGTTCCATGCCTTTTCATTTATATCGGTGAAGTACAAAAGGTCAAAATTTGAAGAGAATACTGCTTGAAATAACATACCATGCATCAAAAATCTGTTATACCCTTTAAAAATTTAATCGGCGATGAGAGCTTTTGGTGCGATGAAACTTTTATCGCCGCATCACTGTCCCTTTTGGAGATCTTCACCCTGCATAATGTGTCACTGATTTATGTTTGAAATCATAGACCATATCAATGACGGATGAAAAATAGTGATAGAACCTAAACAAGCCATGCGAATCATCCTTTGAAATCAATACTCACCAACATATCGCTCATTTACCCCCTTTCAGAACAATGACAACTCATATTGACTGGTGACCTCATTGCTCATCGCTAATCTGATCAAGATAAGCACACAACTATCCATGATGAGTGATGGAAACATACACAAAGAGCCCCGAGGTTATCGCTTATTGCTAATTTGAAACTCAAAACTTGGGACAAATCCGCGATGAGCGATAGGAGAAAAAAGCATCAAGGGCCATCACACATCGCTAATTCATATTATAAAACTCAAGAGCAATTATCAATGAAAGAGATGCTAGTGATACAAAGAGAAACTTGCACATCACACATCTCTTATTTGAATAAAATTTTCTCAAAGCCATTCACAATGAGCGAAACAAAAGGGACACCATTCATTGTACATCGATGATGTATATTTTCATTTATAAAGCTATCTACGATGAGTGATAGATGGAAATAATAGACGAGACTTAAGTGAGATAATTAAACACGTGCTAAAAAGTTATTTTTAAGAAGGGGACCACCTAGGACGAGATATAAAAGGCCTCAAAAGATCTTAAAACATATTACATCAAAGGATTACAAAGGCCAAATAAGATCAATCGATAAACCTTATAAAATGCAAGAATTTCAAACCTAGGAAAGAGGGGCTAGTTATTCCATAGGTTCTAATGACTCAAGATGTTTTAGGATGACCAGAGACAAGAAATAAGAGGTTAACAATATATCATAACATTGGCAATGGTTTTGATATAAGGATGTTTTAGGAGAGATTTTGATAGCAAAATCCCCAAGGTAATTTCAGTGGGCAGAACCCTAAATCCAGACATTTGAGACTAACCAAATTTGCAGAGCTTAGGAATGAAACCAAAACATTTTTTTAGTTGTTCCATCAGTGGCTCCAATAAACTGATGTCAAATTCATTTTTCTCATTAAACTAGAAAGTCTCATACATACTCCTTTTAGGATTCCCATCCAGGGGCATATATTCTAACCCTTTGAAGTGATACTGCAATTTCATTTGTAGTTTTCTAGGGTCATTCCCATCTAGCTTCTATTCCACACCAAGCACACATTCACTTTGTGTGATGAACAAGAAATGTTCATACATAGGCCCCTCTGTTCAAATTGGTGCTCACATTCTTCAGAGTAGTATAAACCAATTATGCTGCCATATGCTCCACTTCCTCAAGAAATTGATTCATCAGACCCCATAACATTTTTTCTTTAATTCAAATAAAGGTTATTCCTAAAAAATGAATTATCCATGCCATCCTAGGCATCACAAAATATTTCTATTCTAGGTTCATTATCATACTCCAATCCTTCCTTCCAATCATTGCTCAACTTGAAACAAAATGTTTCACAGGTTGGGTCAAGTAACTCTAGATTGATATGATCTATAGTAAGGTATTCAAGTACACCATCAATGGATAGGTTTGTTGGCTCACATGTGCAGGACTCGCTACAACTTGAAAATTTCTTATTTTCAGCTAAGCAAGTTTCTTCAATGCATTCTTTGTTAAAAATAATCATGTCCATTTCTGCTATGAAATCTGTACATTCTATTTCTGTTTCAAACAAACATTCAACAATAGGACCCTATTGACTAGCATCACCAATCCCATCATTTTTAACACTAACCTCAAGCTCAAGACCTTGAATACTGACATTCTTATCTTGAGTACAGCTGGGTTGCATTTCAGGAATCTATCACATACAATTTGTTCATCTACTAGTGAGGGTAAAATCTCATGAGTATGGATACAATTATATTCTTCAAGCATGAAGGATGATTTCAGGTCATCCTCACAAAAAGATTCATACTCCTCATGAGAGTAATTAGAATTTTCATTTTCATTATCTTGGTTATCAAACTTCAAAGGTATATCAGTAGTTCTTGTAAGTGTGATAATATCATCATCTGCACTACTAGACAAATTATCATCTTCTTAAACATCCTTATCCATTGCTTGGATAAACTCTCTACCTTTGAAAATAGGATGGGAATCCCTATCATTTTGAGACCTCATTTTTTGTAGATAGTCACATTTAACTTCTTCAACAATTATAATCCAACCAATTATTTGATCAAAATCTTAGGGTTTCAATTCCTTGGGAAAGGCACTAAGCCCTGGCTCATAAATTTCACATAATAGGTCACTATATACTGATTCTTTAGGTCGTAACCTTTTAGGAATTTCTAACAAGGAATCCAAGAACCTTTCTAACAACTCATATGGAAATTCCCTCTCATGTCTCTTCATGCTGGGCAATCTTCAAACTAACAACATTTGATCATTATTACTTAAACATTGTTGAAGTCCATCCTGAATCTATTCATGGTTAAAATGATGTGAAGGTGAACAAGATAAGGCATCAAAAGAATCATCACCTTGATCATCCTTTTCATCCTTATCTATTCTATTTATATGATGCGCACTAGGAAAACAAACACTTGTGGCTATATATCCTCTCATCATTGAATATTTCATAGTGTTTTCAATATCCATAGCAATATGATATGCCTGATGTAATGTTTTGGGCTCCTTATCTCTTATCAAATAATTCATCTCATTCTCAAATGTACCTAGATATACAATCAAACATTCAACATCATTAGGTCTCACATGTTCAAGAATATCTTTTACTATTTGTGCAAATCTGAGGTTAAAGGCAGGAACCAACTCATCTTCATCCTTTTGGATTTCCATAAATATTTTTCTTATCACATTTGGAATAATCCTTTCACCAAATTGTTCCAAAAATGCTATCATTAATTCATTCCATGAAGCTACAAAACACACTAGAAAATATGAGAACCAATCTCCAACATCTTCTTTTAAAGATTGAGCAAAAAGCTTCATAACAACATCCTCATGATCTAGATCTCAAAATCAGCCATCAAATCTGTGAATATATGCAGATGTTTGGAAGCTGACTTAGAATTTCTCCCTATAAATCTAGGAATTTTTTTCCTAATATCATTAGGAACCCTGTTAGGGAAAACTTGAATACCATTAAAACTCAATGACTTATATCTCTCAATAGAGAATTTCCTTTGATGGCATGACAAGGGCTGCATACCCTGCATGTTTTTACTTGATGTGCTAGAAGGTGATACAGGGGAATGATACATTTGTCTTGTATCCTTATTCAATCTTTAAATATCAACTTCATAGTTGATTGATTACTACCTTAGTCCTTGAATTAATCATGATTTTAAGATGCATAGATCAAACATATTCATTTTTTAAAGCTTTCTAAAAGGAAGATTTCAAAGATAAGCATACTTCTTCAACCCAACTCAGATATTGCAAATTTCACCTTAGAAGTATGTAAAATGGCTACGACTCCCTCTAGTTGTACTTAATTCACATAATAGGGAAACAAAATTTTCACCAAATCATTTCAATCTAGTTTTCACATGGATTTATTTCATTTTGAAAACCAAAACAGAGAAAAATACCTAGATAAACTGCAACTATTCTAAATTGTGCTTATGACTAGAAAATCTTGCAGATCTGAAACCCTCTTCATGTCTTCATCGGGTTCTTTGCATAGAGTCGCCACTTCCTTTATAGAGGAACAAACTTCAACAATATGAAGCTTCTTTCACAAGTTGCTTCCACTTTAAGCTTCCTTAATCAACAGAGTCACATATAAGTCTTTTATACTTTTTAATTTGGTCTCCAACAAATTTTCATTCCATTTTAATGGAATCTCTCAAATAATTCACACTAGCACAAATATTTTTGGAGTAACCACCCACACCTGGTGAGAAATTCTAAGATTATTCATGGAATTGTAATAGATCTTAACATTTGTAAGTTTCCAAAGGAGACACAACAAACTGCTTTAATGTCTTGAAGGATTGACTCATTGACACAAAGCTAGGCAATATAATTCTCTAACAAATATTTGACTCTTTAAGGCAAGATGATCCTTTATCATAATTTTCTTAGGTCGTTCCCCAACAGAGTCACCATTTATGTTGGTGACTCAGATGGGAAAATAAGACTCTAGAATTCTCAACCTCTAGTTACAAATAGTATTTCAATATTTTAATGAATCTTTGACAAAACCGTCTGCAATCAAATTTCAAATTTCTTACCCAGTAGAGTCACCATTTTTTTTGGTTATTTTTTATGAACCAAACTTAATCTTACTGCTTACCTATGAATCTACCAAAATTTAATAATTAGCAAGGGCCAAGATTGGCCAACACATAAGTAAGGATTCTAAGGCCCTTACTTCTTTAGTATGGGCTCTGTGAAACCCAGGAGGGTAATCCTTATTATGCTCATATGGTATTCATTTGGTCAAGAACATTTCTACACATAGATAGATTCCTATGAACACAAATAGACAATATCCATTAAAGATTTGGCTGACCTTTAACCAAATTACTATCTATTGCAAGGAATAAAAGGGTACTTCAGATTGGCACATTGTAATTGAAAGATTTTAAGATGATTTTCATTCTCATTTCAAGCCCTCAATGGTTAAGTGAACCACTAACCCATTTGTCTTTTATGGTAACCAGATGAAAAGACTAATGCATTTTCTTGGGGTAATGGAGTCATGTTTATAACAATCAATAATACCTTAGCAATTTTAACCAGTAATCAATGGACTATTGATATACTACTTTACAATATTCAACTCACTATGCCCAAATCTACTACTTATCAATCCTATGCTCTTTCCTTAAAAATATGTGACCTCATTTTAGCATTTAATCAATTCCTTGAATGAAGCAGAAATGAAATCAATCATTCAATTAAAAAAATTGAAGAAAAATGAAAATATCATTAACCATTTCATTCATAATAAGGAAGAAAATTACATAGGAGAGAATATGTTTAGGAACTAGCATTTTCATTTATAAACTACTGCTACAGTAAACCTTTTGAAATCACTATAAACTGACATACACCCTAGACTCCTTACTAAACTATTCATTTTTACATTAATATACATTCTTCTCTTTCATGAGATTAGTTTTCCCACTTAGACCATTCTGAGACTCAAAACTCAAACTCTCTGTAATCAGCCCTGAAATCCCTTTTATAGAACAAGGGAGCGTAATAGGTTGAATTACAAGTACATTTCATTTCAGATTTAGAAACCTCCTAGATGGTTATACATAATCATTTTGTTGTTGCAATAGTGCCAAAACAACTTGTCCTTGTTGAACAAAGAAGATTATCCATAGTAGCCAAAGCAAAAACATATATAATACTTAGAAAAGGAATAAGTTCCATTAGAATTATAAGGAGTCCAACACCCCTACTTCAAACCAACCAAAAAGATTTCCACATCAACATTAAACATAAAAAACCATAGATATGCTAAAGAGAACAATCCTGATGCAGTAGAAATGGTGTCATCAAAAACAAAATCAAGGCAGGGATGCTACTCTGAGTCATCAGCATCAAAGTATGATCACATGGTCCTTTTTCATGATGAAACTGGAGGAACCTTCACTCCTTCCTCATCAGAGTCTTCATACGACACTAGGGAAAGAAGATAATGGCCATACTCTGGGTTAGGATCACCTCCACCATCTAAAGAGTTGTCTGAAACCACAATGCGAGAATTTTTTCTTCCTGGGTAGGCCTTATGATACTTGTTTCTCTTCTTTACTTTTTTCACAAGCTCAACTGATTCCTTCCCTTTAAAATTGACTAGTTCTTTTGAATGGGTCCTGCTTCTCAAATTATATGTGCTTTTGACAATAGTCTTCTTATTTTTGCCACGAGCATTTCTTTTACCCTTTGGTGTTGCAGAAGTCCAAGGGACTTCTTGCTCAACCACAAATATATCCTCTTAAAATTTGAACACACTAAGTCTCTTGGACCTCCTAGTTGGTTTAATAGATACACCAGACTTGCCCATTTTCACAAGGCACAAGGTAAAGACTAGCAAATCTAGATTGCAGGGAGACTCGCTAGCTTAAGCTCCTAAATTGAACTTGTAGAGAAGAAAACCCACAAACCCAGACAACTTCAACTATCCCCAATGATAATTACAATCAATCAACACTCTCACTATCCCAGAAATAGGAAACTCTCAAACAAACTAATGCATGAGTCAAACAAAGCTCATATGAAAAAAACACAACTCACCCAGAATAAACACTTCAATACCTTTGCAATCAAAAGCCTAAAACTTGCAGTCTTCCACTTTGGCTTACACTTCTCAATTCATCAAGACTACAAATGGTGAGATGAAACAACAAGAAATCTACATTAAGTAGACAATTCAGAGTGTACATAGCAATTAATGATTGAGGAGAAATTTGTGCAAGTGAGCTAACAACATAGCTGATTAGCTTTGAATTTGGACTGTCAATCTTTTTGGATTTAAAACACTATCAATGGTGATCCTCAAGCATCATTTTTGGCTTTTACAATTTTCCTAAAAAATTGTGATACCACCACACAAAGCTGCCATGTTTTCCTCTAACTTCATTAGTCATCTTAATCTAGCAATTATCATGCATTGCCACCCTAGTCCATGCCTTTTCATTTATGTTGGTGAAGTATAAAGGGCTGAAATTTGAAGAGAATACTGCCTGAAACAACACATCACACTTCGCGGATCTGCTCTACCCTTTCAAAATTTAATCAGTGATGAGAGCTTTTGGTGCAATGAAACTTTGACCACCAAATCATTGTCCCTTTTTGAGATCTTCACCATACATCACACATCATTGATTTAAGTTTCAAATTCTAAACCATATCAGTGACGAATGAAAAATAGCGATGGAACCAAAACAAGCCACGTGCATCATCCTTTGAAATCAATGATCACCAACATATCACTCATCTACCCCTTTTCAAAATAGTGACAGCTCATATTGACTAGTGACCTCATTGGTCATCGCTAATCTGATCAAGATAAGAGCACAACTATTTGCAATGAGTGATGGAAAGATACACAAAGAGCCTCGAGGTTATCACTTATCACCAATTTGAAACTTAAAACTTGGGACAAATTAGCAATGAGCAATAGGAGAAAAAAGCATCAAGAGCCATCACACATTGCTAATTCATATTATAAAACTCAAGAGCAATTAGCGATGAAAGAGATCCCAATGATACAAAGAGACACTTGTGCATCATGCATCACTGATTTGAATCAAATTTTATCAAAGCCATTCATGATGAGTGAAATAAAAGGGACACCATTCATCACTCATCGCTAATGTAGATTTTCATTTATAAAGCTATCCGCGATGAGCGATAGATGGAAACGGTATATGTGACTTAAGTGAGATAATTAAACACGTGCTCAATTTTTTTTTTAAGAAGGGGACCACCTAGGACGATGTATAAAAGGCCTCAAAAGATCTTAAAACATATTACATCAAAGGATTACAAAAGCCAAATAAGATCAATCGATAAACCTTATAAAATGCAAGAATTTCATACCTAGGCATGAGGAGCCGATTATTCCACAAGTTCTAATGACTCAAGATGTTTTATGATGACCAGAGACGGGAGATAAGAGGTCAGCGATATACCATAACATTGGAAATGGTTTTGATTTAAGGATGTTTTAGGAAATATTTTGACAACAAAATCCCCAAGGCAATTTTAGTGGGCAAAACCTTAAATCTAGACATTTGAGACTGACCAAATTTGCAAAGATTAGGAATGGAACCAAAACATTTTTTTAGGGGTTCCATTAGACACCATTAATGACTTTTATGGATTGTAAAACTCTCACCCACAACATTGACAAAATATCAATAAAATGTGAGAAACACTACTTAACGACACTATTTACTCCACAATTTCATTCCTAAAATGTTTACTCCCATTAGCCAATTCATGATTGTATCCCTCATCTTAGCACCCCCTCCCACATATGTTGTTCCATCATGTTATGTATGTTACTATATATGTTTTAATGTGTTTTTTTTTTAGTGAGAATAGCTATATTGCAATTAAAATACAATTTTTTTTCTTTAATTATATATTATATGTTAGAAAATCTAATAGTTGAGATCATTTCAATCGCCTTGCATCTGTCTCTACAAATTTCAACCATTTATTTTCAAAAGTAGACCATCTACTTCATATAAAGAACGCCTCGATAACAATAAAAAAAAAAGTTATAAAGCAATGAGAGCATGAATGCTTTTAAATTTTATACATAAAATAGTAATCTTAAATTTATCGTCACAATTAATTTATTTCAAAATTCATATTTAAAAAAATTCAAGAATGAAGATAATCTTGTTGAAAACATTTTAAAAATGAAAAAACATTTATATTCTATTTTTAAAAATATTCTAAATTAAGATGTATTTCTATAATAAATCTTATAAAATATATTATTTTAAATTATTCATTCTTGTTTAAAATATCATAAAATGATGTATTATAATATTGTATATTACTAAAATTGAAAACCTATGCACAAAAGGACTAGAAAACATTCATTTATACTGAATTGTCTATGGAGCATACAAAATGGTCATTTGACCGTGTTTATTAATTAATTAAAAATAAAAATACAGTACATTTTTTATTTTTAATTAATTAATAAACACGGCCAAATGGCCATTTTGTATGCTCCATAGACATTGCCCATTTATACTACCTTTGTGTTAGACTTTATTAGTATATTGAATATTAAATAATAAAGATAAGTTCTTTCCATTTTACCTCTTCGAAATTATGAGAAATGTCTATCCGGTCCCCACAATACATGTTTGAACATATTTATTAATTAATTAGAAATCATAAAGCACAATCTTTATTTTCAATTAATTAATAAATACAATGAAAGATGAATTTTAAAAAACTGAATAGACTTTTATTTAGCATATACCAACTGTACAATGCTAAAAGAGTTATCGCAACCTGTGACAAACTGGGTGCATCTTCTCTAACTGTAAGAGAAATCGGCGGAAAGAGAAAATTATGTGGTCTTTCTAACTGTTGAAGATAAACCAATACAAAATTAGCCACTCTACTTATTCTCCAAAGATCTGAATTGCAGATCACTATAAATATAAACCTTTTCCTTTCATTTTTGATATACTTAAGACGTAACAGACATGGCAATGAAGAGTTCTGCTATCGTTCTGATTGCAGTCTTTATCATCATCTCGATGATATTAATTGCAGAGGGTGCACATGCACCAATCGGTTAGAATTTCAAGTGTTGATTGTTATAGATTAAATATTTTTTTAACAGTCTTCTTTTATTCATAAAAGTTTTTCAGTATATGGTATCGGCTGTAATTGGTGTTGTGTTTGAATTTCAGGTACTTTGTTTAAGACTAAATGTTTTGCTGACAAAGGTTGTCGGACTTGTGCTCCGGGTGGGTGCAGTCAGGATTGGTGTTGTGAATGCTACAATTGTGATTAGCTATTACTTTAATGCAGTTATGGAGAATAAATAAAATGCCCACTACATTTGGAAGATAATTGATTGTGAGCACACCAGTAAAGATATATTTCTGGTCTTCATTGCTTACATTGAATCTAAATGGAAGTTTTAAACAATGTTTCTGTCACATGTTGGGAGTGGGTCTATTCCGTAAGATTTGGGAGTGGTTAAATCAGAATGTTTATGTGATATTGTATTGAGTTTTGTGTTTATCTTAAATATTTAATAAGATATAGTGATATATTTTTGTATTAGATTTGGTTCGTCATCTCATTTCTTTACATTCTCATTTCATTCACATTGATATTAACATCCATTCTCTATTTTTAGATCACTACTTTATCCATGAAGATTTTTTTTGTTTGATTCAAATTGATTCAAGTGTGAAAGGGGATGAGTGGAAAAATGGTTCGCATATCTTAAAGCTTTAAATTCAATTTCAAAAATTTCTGCCATTTTTTACAATTTTTCATAAATTGACTTATTACATATTTGTTTGGCACGTTTCTACAATATTAGTACTTATATGCATTAATTGTGGACTAAATCAATTAGAAGGAATAACACAAAGTAGAATAATTAAATTTACTTCCATTTTTAGAGAGAAATAATGTAGTCAAATTTACGTTATCTTAGACGCGAAATTTATGCCCTGTGAATATTGTCTTAAATCTTTCTTATCATTGTTAACATGGAAGTTAGTAAAGTGTTTGACCTACAAAAACCCATTAGCTTATTAGATCATCAAGCTCCTCAAGTTTGCTTCTATACACCACCTTGATAGATCCAAATATCTAGAAGGTAAACACATTTAATTCTTTTGATCCTCTCTATCATATGAGTTTATTATGGCTTACATAAATTCTATGAATCAAATAAAGTACCACAACTATGATTAATTTTTTTGTGCCTCAAAATGATTTTCATAATTCTCTATGACAATTTAGACACTTAAGACCTTCATTAGACCAAGATAATTAGTTTCCTTATAGTAAAAAATTAAATGAGGGTAACATGAACAACACTTTCCTCTTATTGATCCAAGAATTAAATACACCTAATTCACTTATTTAATTTTTGTATATTTATTTCAATTTAATGCACATTTTAATTAAAATATCTTTATTTTAATCATTTATTAATTGATAGTATTTATTCAATTTTCTTTATTTTTTTTACTGAACCTAGCATTCCTACATGACATAGGGTTTAACCTAGTGTTCATTTCTCCCCATTTATGTTTTTAGTTATATAATTTTCTAAGCATGTCCTTGTTATTTTAGATTTAATTAGGGTTTGGATCCACCCTTGTTTGTGTCTACTTATCATATATTGATTAGGGTTTGATCATAGTTAGTGATATGTATTTTATCTAATCCATTAACCCTTAGATATTTAATTATTGTGGATCTTTATAGGTCAATGCCTCTCATATAAAATACACATTTTTTAAATTTGATATATTTTTATCTTTGTGGCACACGTATTTAATTCTATGTTATGGATGCGGATGTATTTTACACATGGAGATGTTAGTCTATAATTTATAAATTTTATTTTTTCCCTCATTTTTTATGTGTTGGCTATTTCATGTTCTTTCATTTTAGACGTGATCATTACACTTGTCCATGAGTTTCATATTGGTCCTATTTCACTCTCATATTCGAACCTAGGTTTGAGTGAACCCCCTTTCCACAAAGTTTTCCTTTGTTTTTTATTCCAGGTAATGTGGAATATGGTGGGACCCAACATTTAATAGGTTCACTCGAAGGGAGATTCGAGCAAACCCCCTTTGGGTTCGTTTGAACCCAAAGTTTGTTCGAACCCCCAAAAACCAAAATTTTCTCTATGGGGGCATATTTTACAATTTTCCTTCCTCACTGGAATTGTAAACTAGTTTTGTGGGTTTACCCATTAATGATAATTTTGTTTTATACATGATATGGTGAGTTATGGTGAGAGAAATGTAAAAAAATCTTTATTTTACAATGGATCTATCTTTGAATATTTGTTTAAAGGATTATTTACAACTATTAAATGAGAAAATGATAAAAAAATACAAAAAATTTACTTTAATATTAGATTCTTTAATAATTTGTACGCAGAATTTCCATGGGAACTATTATTTTAACTAAATTAAATATATATCATTAACCTTTCACATATTTTTTCATATCATTTGGTGTGTTCATTGTCTTTATTAGGTTCTTTATGGTTACATGCTATGATATATATATACCTTATGCATTGCATTGATTTTTTTAATTTAAACATAATGGTAAATGAGATATAATATTATTTGAATCTAGGTAGAGCAAAGAAAACATAATTAATTTTATGCATAAAATAACAATGCTTCTATTCCATAATCTCACATTCGTTCAATACATCTTTATAGGATTTTTTAGATCCTATTTTATAGGAAACAAATCTATATTTATATATGAGTCGTTTTAATAACTTAAAATAACTCATAATAAAATCCTAACTAATTACTTTCAAACCTGAAATGGCTATGTGAGTTTTTTATTATAACTCACATAAAATATATTATTACCAAACCTAATAGACCTAATGAATAATTATTTTATTGCATCCTATAAACGATGCAATATTCGTAACACCCACTTGTATTGCATCATTCTCCAAATGGGGATAAGTAGACTAACTATAGTTGATGACCATGTTCAATTGATCATCATAAAGTATGAGTAGGGACATACACATCTACTCATCATGAGAAGCAATGGTAGAACTAGCCTCACCACACTAATTGTACTTTCATCCAAGGATAGGGACAAACACATCTACCCATGGAATGAAGGATATGGACTAACACATCTATCCAAGGTCTTACATCAAGTTTGGATAGGGACAAACACATCTATCCAACATCAAAGTCATGAATAGGGACACATACATCTTCTCACAACAATTATGATTAGAACAAATACATCCAATCATAATCACCAACTCATGTGACTGGGGACAAACACTTCCAATCACTTCACTACCTCGTGAATGGGAACACGCACATCCATTCACTAACAATCAAGAAATGTGATAGGGGGTATACACATCCAACCACAACTTACATGGCTTGTGAACCAAGCCCTTGTTGTCGTGTATGCAACCACCACTGTAGATCATTGCCACTTTGATCACAAATTAAATGAGATGGTTGCCACTGCCACTTGGAAACCAATCTTGGTTTTAGTCATTTTGGCACAAATAATTTTGTCACTAATGCAATTTTGCAACCCCATCACTAGTGACTGACGAGAGGTCGCTAAATGTCCTCCAACTTCCATTGCCTTTTGCCTCCAATCGGTTTGCTACAAGTAGCAAATTTGACTTTTGAGACTGATTTTATCAGTTGTGAACTTCTTACAAGGAGTGTCGGGTACCAACGATCATACACTTCAATTGACACAATTTTTTATATTTATAATTTTTAACACTTTTACATTTACACATACTTTTAATAACATAAAAGTTACTAACTCTAAAAAATGCATCCTATTCTAGAATGACACAACTTGACTTTGACTTTGACACAAGATATTTCTATAAGAACTAATAAGACACCTAAATTAAATAATACGAAACAACAAATTTAAATAACTTAACTCTTTCACTTTAGGCATACCTGCAGAAAACATTATGAAGCGTAATGAAATAGTATATTTTTAAGACACCAGAGTAGACAACAAATCAACCTAGTGTTACGAACCTATCAAAACTTAACTTCAAATTTCTTGTGCAATACCTTTTCTCCTCTATCTCCACTTGTCTCTGTTAAAGAACTGAAAAGAATCAATGCAACTTCTCGATGACCTTCCTGAACACTTTGACTACACTGAAATAAAAAGGGCATCAAATTTGGCCACTCCCACAAATATTCAAGCTGATCCTCCTTAAGGTACAAAGTCATCTTTTTGCCTCTGCTCAGACTCTCACCAGAGGCATCCCTGGTAACAGTGAAAGACCCACCAGCATGGGACTCCCATACATATTGCTCATCATCGTTGTGCTTGGAAGTAACAATTACTTTCTCTGCGACCAACTAAGCAGAGTAAAACCCTACACCAAACTGTCCGATCATGCTCACATCAGCACCTACAACCAGGGCTTCCATAAACTCCTTGGTGCCAGATCGAGCAATAGTACCAAGATTATTGACAAGCTCAAATTTGGTCATGACAATACGGCGGTCGACTATGGTCTACGTGTTGTTGGCCTTGTCCGGAATGATATGAATAAACAGTTCCGGCTGAGAATCAAGCTTGCTCTTATCCGTCAGTCCTTCGAATCGAATCTTATCCAAGGCATCAGAAGAATTGCTGATAAGTTCTCTGAAAAAAATCTCCTTGTTGCTGTCAAACGTATTGATAATCAAACTCAGCAACTGATTGATCTCCGCCTGAAAAGAAAAAATCTCCGTCTCTCCAGCCATTTTTCCGATCCAATACAATTAGATCATAGCTGCTCTAAAGACTTATGCAGAGAAAACGAATGTCAACTAGGTGAAACGGCAGACGAGAGATGAAATACCAGTCAGAGCCGCGAGCTTATGATTATGCTTATCTTCATTCAAGATCTCTTCCTCAGCTCTTTGCTTTCTGGCATCTTCTTTGTTCACAGGCAGCACTAACAAACTCTAAAACTCTCTTTGCACACAAAAACTTAGCGAAAAATTAAAAACAATCCACTCTCCTATGCTAACTAATCTTAGAATTACATAGGATTATTACTCAAGGTTCTCTCATGTTCTTGAGCCCTCTCGTGAGAGAGTTAAGCCCAGACCTGCTCTGATATCATATTAGAATTTGGGCAGACAAAAGATAATTAATTTTACGTATAAAATATCAATGCTTCTATTCTATAATCTTAAATTCGTTCAATACATCTTTATAAGATATTTTAGATCCTATTTTATAGGAAGCAAATCTATAAATATATGAATTGTTTTAACAACTCATAATACAATCCTAACTAATTACTTTCAAACCTAAAATAACTAGAAGTTTTTATTATAAGTCGTATAAAATATATTATTATCAAACCTAATAGACCTAATGAATAATTATTATATTGCATCCTAGATATTCCTAACAAATATTAGTTTATGTTCAACTATTTAGTTTGATATATTGGTATCTTGTCCATGAAAATGTGTATTTATAAATTTCTATTCTAACATTGTTCTTTGGAATATTCACACTTGGTCAAGTATTGGCATAACTAGGACTACCTAAGGGGTAATAATTTAAATAAAAAAACACTTCATCCACTATTTCCTTGGCACCTAAATGTTCCTTCATGGGTGGGAAATGGAATAATTTTGGCTTGTATAGCTTAGGTCACACAGTAGGGACACGAGAGGAGCTTTCTAATCTAAAATGGAGATTAAGGGGAAAGAATCTTAAAAAATGAAGGAATAAAAAAAAAAGAAGAGAAAATAGGTTATGTTTTAAACCTATGTACCAAAAAGGGGAGCCAAATATTGTATTGATAAACCTATGTGATAGGGAAAAAAGGAGCTAGGAAAACTATTACAAGAGGAATCTAGGCACATAATTTAGGCAACATAAGACTATAGAAATTAACAAGGTTGTGCTAAAAATGAGAGATGTTAATATATCATTTATAATATTGAAATTGGAATGAATCTATATACATTTTTTTATATTTTCTAGTATGAAATTATGTACATATATAATTTCTTTGACCTTAATGCAATTGATTTATCTATATATGCATGAAATTAAGAGCCCTTATGTTTTTTTTTAATGAAATTAGAAATGATTTATAAGTTCTATAAACTAGTTAATTTTCATGTTGTAGTGATTTCATAAATAATATATTGTTTTTACTAAGTCAACCTAAATAGACCCCCCATGCTCTAATCTATCCCAACATTGAAAGGAGAGAGACCAAAGGTAAAGATTCTTTCTAGATCCCTCATCTTGTTGAAAAGAAACCCATCATAACTTGTAGTGGTCTTGAATTTTCTTCCCTAACTAAATCCCCTAGAAAAAAATGGATTTGAACCATCTAATATTTACCAAAAAGGGAATCATGAAATTGAGAAGGGTGAAAAACGGAAGTTCCTAGCTAAGGAATTGAGAGTTCTGTCAAAAGAAGTCATTGTCAAGTTAAAAATCCTTTGGAAGCACACTCTCTTTTGAGAGACCAACCTAGAAGTAAGGGAAAATGTAAAGATGAAAAACCAAAACACATGAAAAATTTGGAAAATAAAAAAGTATAAGTAATAAGAGGAAGGGTATGGAGGAGAAACCTGTGATGAATAGAATAGGGATAATCAAAATGTAAATAAGAAGAGGAGGTAAATGAGAATTGTGGGAACTATTAGCTATGAAAAAAGTATATGCAAAGAAAAGGTTGTTAAATATATAGGAACTAGCACTCTAGAAGTGATCTTGGACATAATTGAAGAAAGTGAAGGAGAAGAATCTAACCTAACCTAGAAAAACCTCATGGACATATCCCCTACATACATCTATGACTCCTATGATAATCCTATTGAGGAGTATTTGGAAATGAAATCGACTTCCATGGTCATAGACTCCATCCTACGCTCAAAAACTTCACAAAGCATTAAGAGCGTTGGAAAAAAATATGAGGATGATAATGACAATTTCCAAAAAGAGGTGTATGGTAGTGTGGAGGTAAAAATAAATTTATTGGATAACCTAGTTTCTAAAAATTAAGGAATCTTTGGTCACACTACTTTTTATCACTAACTACCTCATAGACTATTCTATGACTTCTATACCTTATTTTTAGTAGGATCGCAAGAGGAAGAAGTTGTAGAGTAGGAAAACAAATACCCTTGCATTTTCACACTTGTTTGGGCCTGCCTTAGTTTATTTATCCTTATTTGTGTCTTAATTGGTTCTATTTTGAATCCACAAGCCTAATGAATTACATCTTTTTTATGGTTAATCTTGATAAACATCAATGGATAAGTGATAATTTAATGATTTTGGCTGTGTGTCCTTGATTTTTGGGTCGAGACTAAGGCACCACCTAGGGTGTCTTTGTCCCCCAAAGGTCTTGGGACCTTGATTTCAAATGTGCCTTAAATATGTCCCTTTTTGTAGTTTTCACTCCTTAAGTTTCATGCCTCAGCCTAAGATGCCACCTAGGGCATCTTAGTCCCCCTTAAGGTATTTTTGGGATTTAATTTCAAATTTTGGAGAGATTTAGCCTCCTTTAATTAATGAATTTATATGTTGGATTGTTGTGGTGTAATTTTTGGATATTAAGCATGGATAAGTATAAACACAAGGTTCCTTCACTCATTTTGATAACAAGCATTCAAGTATTCATTCCTAAGGAAATTTTATGAGATCAAGAGCAACTCATCAAGCATTTGGAGCCATCATCAAGATTCAAGCATCATATCA
This sequence comes from Sequoia sempervirens, assembly GCA_007258455.2. NCBI lineage: Eukaryota > Viridiplantae > Streptophyta > Pinopsida > Cupressales > Cupressaceae > Sequoia > Sequoia sempervirens. The sequence continues at coordinate 25,763 of VDFB02022659.1, read as the reverse complement.
AGGATATTATTGAAACATGTTTGATATTGTGTTAACATTTGTGATGTAGGGTTTATGATTCAAGCAAGTGTTTCAAAGATCAATTCATCATTCAAGTAAGAGTCAAGAACCACATCCATTGTAGCCATTTTAAACATATTTTCAGCATCTTATAACAAGGATTTGGTGAGTTGTAACATTGTGTGTTGTTCATTTATCATTTCCCTTCATTACTCTATTTCATTCCAAGGTTTAATTACCAACAAGGGGTTTGACCAAGGCAAAGCCCCATTTACTAACAATCAACAAGTTTTTCCTCTCTTGTATGTTTGTGATTGTAGATTTAGGTTGAAGACTTGAAGATCATTTGAAATGAAAATTTGCAAAGTTGCATTGCAAAGTTGTCATCTTCATGGAAAGTCACCTACAAGCTAGATCTGAAAGTTTCAGAACCTGAGATCAGAGAAGAAGGAAGTGCAAACATCAAGCCTCAAGATCACTTTTAGAAATTCTACAAATTCAAATCGAGACTAAGATGGTAGGAAGGGCATCTTTTTCCTCCTAAGGGTACTTTTCATAAATTCTTTTAGATCTAGTTCCGACATTTGAAGATTCCACATTTACCCCAAAAAATAATAGCTAGACTAATAAGATAGTAAGGGTGTCTTAGTCCTCCATAGCACATTTTGACAGCTTCTTTGTATTTCTAGAATCCTTGTCACATTTTCATACTTCCCAAGTACATACATCATAACTTCTTGTAGCTTAATTTCATCATTTGCATCCTTCATTTAGCTTGCATTACTAGGTTTTGTGAGTTGAATGTTAAAGTGTCTTTTCCAAGCTTTTGCTTGGTGGTGAACCCCTCAAAGCTTAAATAATCCCCTCCTAGGTCTTCCTTGTTGAGAATTGGCTCACCCTTTAGGGTTGATAGTCAATCTAATTAGGGTTCCTAGGACATTATTGAATGACCAAAGGAGAATATGTTGGCTTCCTCCCACACCCATATTTTTCTTTGGTTCATTTTGGTGAACCTAACATTTTAGAGCATTCATTTTCTGATTTGGAGTTCATTAAAGTCCTAGATCTAGGTTGCATTCATTCTTGCATTACATCTTGTATTAGTGAAAGTGCATCTAGGGTTTCTCATATTTAATGAAGGTGCATCTAGGGTTTCTCATATTTGCATTAGTGAAAGTGCATATAGGTTGTATTTTTTCTTTCTTACATTATCTTATCTCATTGAAAAACTAAAAAGTGCATTGTTCATCATCCTAATTGCATCTAGAAACATTGTTATTGCATTCAAAATTGAAAAAATTGCATTCAACTTTTCATCCAATTGTTTGTCACTAGTTACTTTTTCTTGCCTTCATTTGCACATTTTTCTATTTCTAAACATCAACTCCCTAAATAGGCAACCTATGAATATTGTAAACAATCCAGATTCTGCTATTTTTCTGACAAAAACCTCTGCTAGGACTAAAACGACCTTCCTGCCATCAAAGTCCCTTTCAAGGTTTTTGGCTTAAAATCTTGTCTATGTTGTTCATTTTCTATTGTAGTCCCTGGAACCTCATAATTTAACTAGTAGGACCAAGATGCCCTTACTAGTGTCTTAGACCCTATTGAATTTGACTTTCTAGTTTTCAGGGTTTGAAATTGCTCTTTTGTGCTTCTATTTGTTTCCATTGGTTATCTGCTTCAATGGGTTGAATTTTTGTTTCATTCATTTTACTAAATCTAGCTTCAAGTGATTCATTTCATGCATTGCTTAATTCCAAATTTGCATTTGCAACAATTCATTTTTAGATCATTGAATAGTATAATCAAAAAATTACTTAGTTTGAAATCTAAAAATTGCATTATCCTTTTGCATGTTTGGTCCATGATTGTTACATTTCAAGCTCAAGTAGAACAATCATTACATCATGTTTTCATTGAAAAAGTCTATAGTTATCATACTTCATGTTCTTTTTCAGATATTATTGAGTATTGTAAGAAAGTTTTGTTAAGTGCATGTGAATATGAGGTCCTTTCCTCTCTCTTTTTGTTCATCATTGATCCCTCTACTAGTATCCCTTTTAAGAGTGAGGTTAGTCTAGTGAAAGAATCCTTGTGTAATCATAACAATCACATTTTTTCTTCTCCTAATATCTCTCCTACTTGTGAAGAAGATATTGTAGAGTTAAAAGAGCTAATCGATGAGAGTTTTGAGAACTCAAGTTGTTTCTCTCCTCTCACCTCCCATATTAGGTAAGACATTACTAAACAAGAGGACACAACAATAAGTAATCATGACAATAACATAAGACAAAAAGATACCATTGAAAACTACCCACATTCATCTCCCAACATCTTCTCCTCTTGTGATAATGATGAGGATATGTTAGTGTTAGATAATCAAACCTTTAATATTTATGACAACCCTCTCTATGTGTTGGCAACACAAGGGTAGACAACTAAGAGGGGGGTTGAATCAGTAGTCACATAATTTCAAACTTATTCAACTTATTAACCTTATTCTAAGATATTATCAATAACCTATTGGCATATGGCTTCTAGTGTTGTCATTGATGGCAATCTAAGTCATTATTTTGGTTCGTAGATTAGAATTTGTTCCTACCGACAGGTAGAGTGAAGAACAAAGTTTTACCAAAAGTGAGAATGAAGAACAGGGTATCTGGTTAGTATGTCGATCTGTGTCCCTCATCTAGATTATCAACCAGACATTAGAGAACAAAAACATGATCATAATCATTGGGATTGCAATGGAAGCTTGGAGGATATTTCTTCCAGAAATGAAAGATAAGTACAAGATAATTTTCTGACTCGAGTAGCAGTTGTACTTCTTCAAATTTTGATCAAATTTTTGAAAGGGAGAGAGAGTGCAATGAAAAATATTCTTGTCACTGATGTCAAAGGGAGAGAGAGAGCAGTGAAAAATGCTTTATCATTCTAAGGGGGAGATGTGTTTTGAAATTTTGAACTTTGGCAGCATAATCATATTGGTTCTGACACTTAGTCATTTTTCACTAAGTGTTTCCATCAATGCCAAAGGGGGAGATTGTTGGCATATCGCTTCTAGTGTTGTCATTGATGGCAACCTAAGTCATTATTTCGGTCCGCATATCATAATTTTTTCCTACTGGCAAGCAGAGTGAAGAACAAAGTTTTATCGGAAGTGAGAATGAAGAATAGGGTATCCGGTTAGTATGTGAATCTGTATGCTTCACTAGATTATCATTTTAGGTTGTGGATTTTGGGGAAGGATTTTAAGCATCTATTTTATCTTATTGTTAAGTTTTGTGTTGTCACATTAATCGGTGTATGAGTTAGAAGATCTGGCTGGATGATTTTTCTGTTTATTTGCTCATGGTGGCTGACTTGGTGAATGTAGCATGTCGCAGATGTATAAGGAGTAATTGTTTAATTTTTTCTTGTGTTGGAAATTTTGTTTTGGGTCCTAGCATAACATTAGTCGACTTTGATGGATGTGCATTAAATATATAATTTGTGATTTGAACTGAGCGTTGGAGAATATTTCATGTTTTGTTGAAGCCGACTTGAAGCGATTGAAATTCTTGATAGCGGATATATATGTGAGTTTGGGTAATTAATTTTGATGTGTGAATAGGTGGGAAGAGAAAAGATGTGTGTGCAAATATCAAAAAATTAGTTGAGCAAATTTTACTTGTGCAAAAGAGGATTATTGTGAAGTGAATTAAGGCAGAGCAGAGCGAAGTGTAGATTCAGATAGAAGGTCCAAAATCTAATCTATGAGCTTCACCAGAACTGATACTAGGCATTTGCAGATGCTACTTTCTCAGTTCAACATTTTTTTGTAAACCAAACATTTTGTAAGGTAGTGAGCCTTCCTAATTTTGAGCAGCGAGCTCTAGGCAGTGTCCCTGAATGCATGTGCATTCCCTTTTTCTTCATACTTTTAATAGAGTATAAATTGTGGATTAATCTCCACCGCGGTTTTTTCCCCTAATAGGGTTTCCACATAAAAATTCTTGGTGTTATGGTGTTTTTATTGTTTCCTTCATGTGCTTGCATCTTATGTTGAAATGTTGTAAATGGGTTAAGATCTAAAATGAGATTTAAATATTGTTGAACACTGATTCACCCCCCCTCTCAGTGTTCCTTGAGTCCAACATAACCATGAAAGAATAAATCAACAACACATCATAAACACACATAACACCAAGATTTTTTATGTGGAAACCCTGTTAGGGAAAAAACCACAGTAAAGTTTTGTCCAAAAGATTATACCCTATTAAAAGTATAAAGACATATGAATGGGCAATGCACATGCATTCAAGCACACTACCTAGAGCTCACGACTCAATTACAAAAGGAAGACACACTGTCTTCCAAAATATTTACATCCAGAGGATTTGAACTAAGAGAATAGCATCTTCTAATGCCTAATTATAGTTCTGGTTAAGCACATGAACACTTCTTCACACTCTGCTCACTCTTCTTCACACTTTTCTTTTTCCTTTGAAAGATCTGAACATTATTCACACAAAAGACTCACACACTTCACATACTCATTCATTCAAATGATAAAACAATCGCTTATATATATCCACAACAAGAAATTACATTGCTACATGTCGGCCTTAATAAAATAATAAAATGAATACAAACTATCGGCCCAAAATAATAAAAAATATTAATTTGAATCAACCAAGGTTAGCCACAACATAGTGAACACCCAAAATAAAATTCTCAAACACGAAAACACCTCCAAAAATTACTCCTCGAATATCCACAACACGCTTCAACACCCTATTGTTCAAGAACATGAAAAGCATGAACACACAAGAGAAAATATTGAATCGCGAGCACAACGATAAATGCGGACGTGCAACATAAATAGAGAACTATCTAGAAACATCCAAAAATATCATGAATCACTATAGAAGCATCCACAAAAATTGAACTAACTAAAATTGCATCATCTTCATTCAAGAACATCAACCGAAGCAGCAAAAAAACTGTCAAAATACAAATCTCTATAACTCGATCAAATCTTCACACGGATCTCTGAAACTCAATGTGGATTTAAACTAGATATACTCTACAAGAAACCCTTTAATCCAAAACCTCTTATCATCAACGTACTGAACTCACTGCCAGTCTGAAATTCACTTCACAACTAACAACCTGCAACTTATTTCATTACAATTTTCTCAATATCCTCAACATAGACAACCTCTAAGGCATTAATGCTAATAGTGTTGACATTAATGAAAACCACATATCAGCAACACAACCACAACATCCAACAATCTCCCCCTTTGGCATTGATGGCAACACATGATGTGAAAAACACCATCAATGCAACTATCTTCAGCACTTACTCCCCCTTAGGTTCTAACTCTTTCCACTTCATCTCTTCTCCCACATGACTCTTCTCTCCAGATAATTCATAGTTTTTCACATGACTCTTCTCCCCCTTTGACATCAATGACAAAGATCTATTTTCTCCACGCAAGCTCTGAACCACATATCTAAACATTTGACTACTCCCCCTGAGTAGTAGCCACCACAACATCAATCTGGATCAAGATATGACTAAGAAATGCATGGATTGATGCAAGTCAATGCATCTTATTTCTTATTAAGAGGGGTAATCACCCCTAGCTTCCCTCTGAGATACTCAAAATTATCCTTAGGCAACGATTTTGTAAAGATATATGTAATCTTCTCCTTAGTAGGAACATACTCCAATCTGACTTCCTTTTCACTCACCTTCTCTCTTAAAAAGTGAAACTTGATAGATATATGCTTGGTCTTTGAATGCAACACCAGATTCTTAGAAATGTTAATTGCACTTGAATTATCACAAAATATAGCAATGGGTTCATCATACACAACTCTGATATATCTTTCAACATTTTCTTCATCCACAATACTTGAGTATAATTGTTAGCAACAACAATGTATTTTTCCTTTGCAGTAGATAAAGAAATGGCATTCTACTTCTTACTTAACCATGAAATCACCTTCTTACCCAAGAAAAAAGCACCACCACTAGTACTCTTTCTATCATCCACATCACATGCCCAATCAACATCAATAAAAGCACTCAAAGTAAGATCATCATCTTTCAAATACCATAGTCCAAAATCAATTGTCCCCTTCAAGTATCTGAAAATCCTCTTCACAACTGTTACATGAGATTCCTTAGGATCAGCTTGAAATCTTGCAACATTGCATACAACATTCATGATATAAGGTCTAGTTTGAGTCAAATAAAGCAATCCACCAATCATCAATCTATATCTAGTTTGATTTTCTTTTGGAGAATCATCATTTTGTGTCAACTTGCATCTGGTCACCATAGGTGTATCAACTAGCGTTGAATCTTCCATACCAAACTTCTTTAGCAATTCTTTCACATACTTGGACTGAGATATGAAGATCCCTTTATGGGTATGTGCAGGATCATCATAGAAAAAATAGGCCCTTAAGTGGCAAAAAATTTAGAAAAATCAGTGTTAGGCAACTTGACGTATAAATTTGAATAAGTTATCTATATTATTTCAAAAATATGTAAGAATAGAATTTGTAGAAAATTGAATTTAGTTTCTAAACTACTAGGTTTATTTAAAAATAATAAAATCTATTTGGTGAAAATTTGAAATTTCAATGCGAGTACTTAAATTCGGGGAAAAAAATAAGTAGGTGTTTTCCACCCTAACCATAATAAAAATGATAATATTTTTTTATAAGATTTATATATAAATAGAGGACTCATGTCTAGATGTGATGCATATTTTTGTAATTTTTTCCAAGTAAATAATTAATTATGAATTTTTATTACAACTTTTGAAAAAGATAAAAATTATGCCGTGACCACCTTAACTTGGTCAAACTTCATAATTTAATTTTTCTTTTGTAATCCTATAGTATGTGAGCATAGAGAATGTGATGCATGTTTTGATTCAAAAATGTGATAACGTTTGAAAGTTATAGATGTTTTTCAATCACCATCGATCAAGACTTTAGTCTAATTCTGAATAGAAATGAATAATAATTATTTATTAAATTCAAATTAAAGCATAATTTATATTGGTGGAAAGCTAAGAATCTCCTTTAAAAACCCTTTTCGTTTCATCAATTTTAGGTAAAAAAAGTCATCAACATACCTACAAATACCCATAATATTGCCACTTTTTGGCCCATCATGATCCTGCACATACCCTTATCTAACTGGTAATTTGCAATCCCAAAAATAATTTCATCTCACCAATCATAGGCATCTCAAACTCATTTTTCATCTCATTAACAAACTTCATGCACAAACTATCATCTCCTCCAAAAATGATATCATCAACAAAGACTTCAACAATCATATCTTTATCATGATCAATCTTTAAATATAGATTAGTATCAACAATACCTTTATTAAATGCAAGCTTCAAAAAATACTTGTCCAATCCAACATACCATGCTCTTGGGGCTTGCTTAAGTCCATACAATTCTTTCTTCAATTGACAAACCATATCTCCATGATCAGTCAATTGAAATCCATTAGGTTGCTCTACATACACCTCTTCTTCAAGTTTACCATTTAGAAATGTTGACTTGACATCCATCTGATAAACCTTGTAATTTTTGTAAGCAACATAAGCAAGAAATAGTCTCATAGCTTCAATCCTAGTAAAAAGGGAAAAAGTTTCTTCAAAGTCAATTCCTTACATCTGTGAATATCCTTTACACACCAATCTTACTTTGTTTCTAACAACTTCACCTTGCTCATTCAACTTGTTTCTAAAGACCAATTTAGTTCCAATTACATTTTTGTCCTTAGGTCTAGGAACAAGAATCCATGTATTATTCTTCTCAATTTGTTGTATTTCTTCTTTCATTGCTTCCACCCAATGTTCATCTTTGCATGCTTCATTCACACTATTAGGCTCAGTCTTTGAAATCAGATAGTATTCTTCTGTAATCTTTCTCCTAGTCTAAAACCTTTGTTCTTATCAACTGTAATCTAATCTTTTGAATGATTTATTCTTACATACCTTGGAGTCTTAGGATGTTCATGAACTTCTAGATCTTGTGATCTCTCCTCTGAACTTTCACTAGTTCCTTCCTCTTTATTTTCTTGATTCACAGAAATGATCTGAACTTGATTTTGAATCTGAACTTTCTTTCATGTGACTGAGCTGTTATTCTGATCATCTAAATCATATCCATAGGTTCTAGATGGTCTAGCTATGTCCTCATCAACCTTTACATTTGCACTTTCAACTATTTTCCTCAATCTCTTGTTGTAGCACCGATAGGCCTTGCTCTTAGTAGACTAACCAAGAAAGATTCCTTCATCACTCTTAGCATAAATTTTTCCTATCTCTTCATCTCTTCTGATATAGCATTTACTCCCAAAGATTTTGAAATATCTAACAGTAGGCTTATGACCAGTCCATAGCTCAAAAGGGGTCTTACTAGTATCACCTTTGACTTGTACTCGATTGAGGATGTAAACAGCAGTACTCATAGCTTCTCTCCAATAGATATGAGGAACATTTCCTTCCAACATCATAGTTCTAGCAGCATCTTGAACTGTCATGTTCTTCCTTTCCACAATTCCATTTTGTTGAGGGATCCGTGGGGAAAATAGTTGTCTCTTTATTCAAAATAATTAAAATCATGAGAAGTGAATTCACCACCTCTATTTGATCTCAGAAATGTAATCTTCAAACCTATCTCTATCTCAACCATAGCCTTAAAAGGCTTGAATTTCTCTAGAGCTTCAGATTTCTCCCTTAAGAAAGTAACCCACATCAATCTAGAGTAATCATCAATAAGTAACATGAAGTACATATCTCCTTGTAAGCTTCTTACTCTTGAAGGACCACACAAATCAGTATGAACAAGCTCCAACACTTATTTTGAACAATGTTGTTTGCTCCGAAATGAAATTCTAGTTTGCTTCCCTAACTAACATTCCTTGCATATAGTATTAGTACTTTCATATAGTATTAGTAGGCTTTACCAAGTTAGGAAGATCTCTCACTGCCTGAGTAGAACTTATCTTGATAATATTGTCAAAGTTTACATGACACATTCTCCTATGCCACAACCAACTTTCATCAACTTGAGCAATTAGACAACTTTTACTAGCAACATTTAGGTGAAAGATGTTACCTTTTGTTTTTGTACCTGAACTAATCACATTTCCAGAACTCCCCAATATTCTACACTTTCCATTCTTGAATTGAAGATTGTATCCCTTTTCAACCATCTATTTGATACTTAAGAGATTATGCTTCAAACCTTCCACATAAAGAACATCATCAGTATTATTCTTACCATCAAGAGAAATGGATCCTTTGCCATGGATTACACTAGCTTTGTCATCACCAAATCTTACAACACCACCATCATACTTTTCCAGGCTCACAAATTTGTTTTTATCTCCTGTCATGTGATGAGAGCATCCACTGTCAATCACCCATTCATCTTTCTCTTCAAATTGAGCAACTAAAGCTTTCTCCACATTTGAGCAATTAACAGACTCAATAGGGGCTAGATCATTTTTCTTGATAGCAATAAATACCCATTCATCTTCACTTGTATTGCCTTTTATCATATTCATCATCTGTCACACCTTCATCAGCAACATAATAGCACTTTCTTTGAAATCTAGGCTTGTTATGTCTTGGCTTTGGGACTCTTTTCGGACACCTTGATGCAAAATGACCTATCTTATTGCAAGAAAAACATTTAATAGGAAATTTCCCTTTATACTTACCTTCTCCTCTGGCTTCCCTTTTGACAATAAGTGCTTCAATCTCTCTCATTTCTTCCTCATACTTGAATACCTCTCTAGATGAACTTTCACCCAGATCATATCTTTATTTATCTCTTCCAGAAGTAGTAGCCTTGAATGCAGATTCTATCTTAGGAAGAGCATCACTAAATTCACTTAACTCAAAAGCAGTAAGCTTACCAATCAACATGTCTCTAGTTACATTTGTTACAGTCTAAAGCTCCTCAATAGCAATAGCTAAATGAATTTGTATGCAGCAGGCAAGGATCTAAGCATTTTAGCATCAATCTTTGATTCTTCCAATTGTCTGCCAACACATCTGATACCACACAAAATTTCATTCACTCTTTGCATGAAAGTAGTAGTGTTCTCATCATCACCCATTCTCAACATTTCATATTTCCCTTTCAGACTTTGTAACTTAGCAATATTCACATTAGCATCACCTTCATACAAAGTTTCCAACTTTTTCCATATTCATAAGCAGTCTTTAGATCCATAACATTTTTCATCTCAAAATTAGTCAAGGCACTCAACAATGCTTCCTTAGCCCTGATATTGTACTCAACATCTCTAATCTCAACAGTAGTAGTAGTAGGACCATTTTGAGAAATAACATACCTATTGCATGTAATTCTCTAGTAGGCTTCACCAATGCATCTCAGATGGCACTCCATTCAAGTCTTCCACAAAGAATAATTTGTTTCATCAAATCTCAGACTATCCTTCTTGTATGTCGCCATCCTAGATCACCTCAAGTTGTTAAAATTATTCCAAGGAACCTGCTTTGATATCAATTGTTGGAAACACAAGGGTAGACAACTGAGGGGGGGGTGAATCAATTGTCACGGAATTTCAAACTTATTCAACTTATTAACCTTATTCTCAGATCTAATCAATAACCATGAAAGCATAAATCAACAACGCATCAGAAACACACATATAACACCAAGATTTTTTACATGGAAACCCTATTAGGGGAAAAACCACAGTGAAGGTCAGTCCACAAGATTATAACCTATTAAAAGTATAAAGAAATATGAATGGGGAATTCACATGCATTCAGGCACACTGCCTAGAGCTTACTATTCAATTACAAAAGGAAGAGACACTGTCTTACAAAAGATTTACATCCACAGGATTTGAACTGAGAGAATAGCATCTACTAATGCCTAATTACAGTTTTGGTTAAGCACATGAGCACTTCTTCACACTCTGCTCACTCTTCTTCACGCTCTGCTTCTGCCTTCAAAATATCTGAACATTATTCACACACAGGACTCGCACACTTCACATACTCATTCATTCAAATGATAAAACAATCGCTTATATATATCCACAACAAGAAATTACATTGCTACATGTCGGTCTTAATAAAATAATAAAATGAATACAAACTACCAGCCCAAAATAATAAAGATTATTAATGCAAATCAACCAAGGTTAGCCACAACATAGTGAAGACCAAAAATAAAATTCTCAAACATTAAAACACCTCCAAAAATTACAACTCAAAGATCCACAACACGCTTCAATACCCTATCGGCCAAGAACATGAAAAACATGAACATGCAAGAGAAAATATCGAATCATGAGCACAATGGTCAATGTAGATGTGCAACACAAACAAAGCATGATCTAGAAACATCCAAAAACATCATGAATCATCAGAGAAGCATCCACAACAACTAAACTAACTAAAATTGTATCATCTTCATTCAAGAACATCAATTGAAGCAACAAAAAAATTGTTAGAATACAAATCTTCATAACTAGATCAAATCTTCAAGCAGATCTTTGTAACTCAATGTGGATAAACTAGATATACTCAACAGGAAACTCTTTAATCCACAACCTTTGATCATCAATGTATTGAACTCACTAACAGACTGAACTTCACTTCACAATTGACAACCTACAACTTATTTCATTACAATTTTCTCAATATCCTCGACATATATAGCCTCTAAGACATTAATGCTAATAGTGTTGACATCAATCACAACCACAACATCCAACACTATGTTCCTTCCCTTAGTTTGGAGAACATTATTGGACAAAGGAGTGAAAATCTAGACAATCTTGACAATCACATTTGTTCTTCTCCTAGTATCTCTCCTAGTTGTGAGGAGGATACTTTGATGATAGAAAATTCAACATATGAAGGTCATAAGACTCTTATGTGTCTCTCTTCCCCTAGGGAAAACATTATAGAACAGGACAACAACATCATTGATGAACAAGACAATTAAACCATTGATAACTCCCTTACATGCGATGAAGCCATCTTAGAAGAACCAATCCTTTAATGTCAAGAACATTTGGTTTGCAGTTCTCCTAAATACTCTCTACTACTAGGGAAGATATAACAGTGGAAGAAAATGCGAACATTGACAATAGTAATTCCTTAGATAAAGATGATGAAGTAACATTAGACTCCTCTTCACTAAGAGATCATAAAAATAAGGATAAGTCTTATGAGGTTATGCATATTAGATACCCCTTGGAGTACTCTCCCCAGCCTAAACTTATCATTTATCCACCCTCTAAAAAATCACAAGTTCAAAACAAACTGGTCCTTATCCTCGAACTATCTAAGAACAATGTTTTGCAGCAACCAAGTTACAATATCGTTGCTCACACATACAAAACTAGGAACAATCCACAACCAAGACAAACACGCTTAACATCCCTCTCATTTCCTAATCATATCTTACTAGGTCCCCCTCATTTTCCTTCACAAAGTGGAAAGGAGTATGATTTTTTTGAACAACTTAAGAATACTCCCACAAAGTTATCCCTCGAAGACTTGATTCAAAATTCACCTAACTATCACACTATGCTTCAAAATTCCCTACAAAAAGTTCTCATCCCTTCTAATGTGCAACCAAATGACATAGTAACCATGATTCAAGGACTAAATGTTGACATGTTTTTTTCCATCGAAGTGATCTCCCTCCTTTGGAAGTGCAAAAACAATATGATGCTTTCATGATCATAGCTCAATACAATACCACAGGGATAAAATGAACCATTGTTGACAATGGCTTAGCCTTAAATGTGTGTAGTGCAAATCTTTTGGATAAACTAGGTATTGATAAATTAAAAAATCAACCTAATTCTTTATCTATTAAGGGATTCGATAATGTAGGAAAACAACCACTTGGTGTGATCACTTTGCTTATTACAATTGGAAAAGCCACATTAAAGAAACACTGATCCCTGTTATGCCTTATGATCTTCCATACTACCTCCTTTTAGGTAGATCGTGGATTCATGCAATGAATGGGGTGCCTTCTACTTTTCGTCATAAAATGAAGTATATGTACAACAATAAAGTGCACACATTGGATGTTGATAATGAGCCTTACAATATTTTACAACTTGAGAAAAATAAAGTGAATCCTTTGAAAACATTGACACCAACTACACAAGTGGAACCCGTGCAACAAAAAGAAAAAGAAAAACATATTGAGGAAGTCACGAAGATATTAGAAGATGATTTGGGTTCCTTAGAATTCGAACCTACATTCATGGGAGAATACTAGATCATAAACAAAGATTCGGATAAAGGAAAACAAAAAGCGGTAATATCAAAACAAAATTTGGAAGACCCTTCGAAAGAATCCACCTCAATCACTTTAGAGAAAAATACAACAAATTACACAACAAAATTTGATGAGATAGACTATCAACAACTGTTAAATCCAAAAGAAATGAAAAAAAATTATGGAAAAGGTTATGAGCTTATGAAACAACTTGGATATAGTGGAAAAGGATGTGGTGCTAGAGAACAAGGTATATGTGTCCCTATAGAGCCTCAAACGTAAGAAAATACTAGTGGTCTTGGTTATTGTCCTTTGATAGGAATAAACAAGCCTTCACTTAACATCAACACTTTTACAAAATATTCCTCTAAGCTGACTTTAAAAATAGTGCATCTTAAATTGATAGACACTAGTGATCTTGATTGTTATCATTTGAGCGAAATAGAGTTCTTGCTTAACGTTAATGTCATCACGCAAAACACTAATGATTTGAATTTGATAGATTTAATGTCTTCCTTTAAAGAACAAAACAAAATATCACAATCTAAAGAGTCTTGTGTAAGTATGACATCCTGTACTAAGCAAGAGATATCTCTGTCACAAAGTAAAGAACCATTTTCTACTTTTGATCAAGAGAGTATCTTGGTGAGACTCCTCCAAGATCGTTTTATATCTCTCCCTCCAAGAACGTGAAAGAAATTCTACTAAAAACATTCATTTTGTACATATCATAGAGTTCATGGTTATTCTACTAATGAATGTAAGGCTTTGAGTAGAAAAATCCAACATCTTAAGGAGTTTGGTGCTCTTCCTTATGTGGGGGTACCTAATTCCCCTAATTGATATTGATTTTCACTTTAGCATGTTTCTCATCAATCATCTCGGCTCACCCTTGTCCTACACTAAGTGGGGGCAAGGGGTTAAGTAGCCTTGTCCTCTTATATCATTTTTCGATTGTCTCTTTCGGCTAGTTGACTAACTTCCATGTATATGTAAGAGAAATCTTGGGATGTGGACGACATGCCTGAAGTTGGCTCGCATGTGACGTAATGAGTTATGCATTTTGGGGGAAACCCCTTCCCTTCTCATGATGTAGCTTATTGGAAACATATGACTTGGCATAGGGCTTTCCACATAAGATCTCATGTCTTCTTCTGCTTTAAAGAAATTTCTCATAGCAATGGTGTTAGCAATCGCTTTAAAGTGGGGAAATACATCGACACTCATGTTTCATTGAGCAAAATTTTTTTCTTGTGATTTTTCCTTTTCTTGGTGGTTTCATTGTGTTTGATTTCCTCCAAGAGCGTGATATTTCTTTAACTTGTCCTCTCTTTGAGGCATTAGGCACAATGTTCCATAAGAATAGATCTTGCACAAACTAAGTTAAATCCCTTTGAACATGCCTCTTTCTTGTGAGTGTGCATTTTCGTACCTTATTAAATTCATGGAGGTATGGCTTTGATATTGTCCCCTGGGGCTCACCTAGTGAACAACTAGCTTCACTAGCCATTGTGAGGATGCATTTTTTTTCCTTTTTGTGCCTTATTAAAGTCATGGGGGTATGAATTTGATATGGACCTCTTGGGGCTCACCTAGTGGACAACTAGCTTCAACAACCCTTGTGAGTGTGTGTTATATTTGCATAGTGGACAACACATTCCACTTGTAAGCCTTTTTGGAAAAACAACCTAAACCCCGTCCACAACATGTTGGACAGCCAGTCGAAGCTTGATACAAAGCTTTTTTTCCTTTTTCCTTTCTCTTTTTTTATCTTTGATGGTGTATGTTGTCCATCTAGTTATGGCTTCATATATCATCTGTAAGTGTGTTCCTTTGTGCCTATGTTGGTTTGTCATAGGATCTTGATCTTGGGGGCTTTACCACCCTCTTGGTTATTGTCATCCTATCTTACTAGCATTTGTTCATTGGAACCCCTCTTGATTGCATGGTTGGATACTTTAGTGTGAGTTTGAAGCAAGTTCATATTCTCACTAAAGTAGGGGCTAAATGTAGTGTAGGAAAATGCATACCCTTGCATTTTCACACTTGTTTGGGCCTGCCTTACTTTTTTTATCATTATTTGTGTCTTAATTGGTCTTATTTTTCATCCATAGGCCTAATGAATTACATCTTCTTATGGTTAATCCCAACAAACATCAATGAATAAATGATAATTTAATGATTTTGGTTGTGTCCCTAATTTTTGGGTTGGGACTAAGATGTTGCCTAGGGTGTATTTGTCCCCCAAAGGTCTTGGGACCCTAATTTTAAATGTGTCTTAAAGAGATCCCTTTTTCAAGTATGTGCCCCAATTTTCATGCCTTAGGACTAAGATGCCACCTAGGGCATCTTAGTACCCCTTAAGGTATTTTCAAGATTTAATTTCAAATTCTGGGAGGATTTAGCCTCCTTTAATTAATGAATTCATATGTTGGCTTGGTGTGGTGTAATTTCAGGATATTAAGCATGTATAAGATAAATACAAGGTTCCTTCACTCATTTTGAGAACAAGTTGAATCAAATATTTTTGTATGTGGGGCTCTCTTACATTTCTAGGGTTTTGAACCTAAAAGGAGAAAGATACAAAAACCTTAATGGTTCACTCAAGAACAAACCCTTGAGATTTCAATGAAAAAGAGATTGAAATATAGAAAAGGGAATTGTCCTAAAGGCTAAAAACTAATAAAAGGGGTTCACCACCAAGTGTACACTTGGAAAATGCAAAATGTTTGAAAACATACTATGATATGTAAAAAGACCTAGAAATGCAAATAGATTGTAACAAAAAACTATGAGATTTAAAGTGCGCACCTGGAAACTAGAGAAAGATGGAATGGAGCTTTGGAATCCTAAAATTGCTAATTTTTAGGCCAACTAGGACTCATACACAATGTTGGGCGACTTAGTCCTGCTTTGGGTGAACAATGTCGGAATAGGTTTCAAACAAATGGGTACTTAGATCTGCAAAAATCTCTATCAAACTCCTATAGTGGGATTCATTCACCACTAATGGCGAATTAGTCCACTTCCAATTTTTTGGAAATTCAAAAGTGGAATTTGTAGTTCTTAGTCTTCTCTTCTACTACTGATTTAGATCTGGGTCCAAAACTATCAAATTCAACATGTAGGTGTTCTCCAAGCTTCTCTTAGGATTTTGACAACTTTGAATGGCTTTGACAACTTGATGGAAACTTTTCCAATCTTTCTCTTTGACAAATATTCAACCTAAACTTGCAAATCACATGCAAAGAGAGGGAAATTTTTTTGTGGGGTTAGTGAATAGGGGTTTTCCTTGGTCAAACCCCGTGTTGGTAATTAAACCCTTGAAATGAAATGAAATATTGAAAGAGAATGATGAATGAACAAAAGGAAATGCTACAACTCACCAAACCATTGAAGTAGAATGGTGCAAACATGCAAGTAACGGCTTTAATGGACATAGACTTGAAAATGCTTGAAATGCTTAGAATGCTTGATAAATTGATTGGGGGTGAAATGAGTAGAAAAACCTTATATTTATACTTAATTATGCAATAATTCCCAAAAATACATCATCATAGGATGACCTTAGATCTTAGAAAATAAAAACCTCCCAGAAATTTGAATTAGCTTTGAATTTTGAGAAAAAGGGGACTCATTCACCACTCTGGGCGAATGGGTCCCACCTAAGGGGACTCATTTGCCCATAATGGCGAATGGGTCCCACCTAAGGGGAATCATTCACCCATAATGGCGAATGAGGCCCACCTTGGGAATTTGAGGTGGGTTTCGAGACTTAAATGTTTTAAATGATGTTTATTGGCTTTATTCTAAAAAATACTCATATTATGAAGTAAGGCTTGTAGATAGAAAATGGGGCTAATTAAAGCATAAAAAATCCTAATTATTGATGGAAAGCCTAGAAAAGTGTGAAAGTTTGTTACAACACTTTACAAAAATTTGAAATAAGGCTTGGTAAATGATAAAAAGAGGTTATTTAGGTAAAACACATTAATAAGACCCTAGAAAAGTGTGAAAGTGTGTTACAACACTTTTGCAAGGTTCCATTAAAATCCTTATTAGTTCACAAGGGCCCAAGACCTAATGTGAATGTGTTGACCACATTACAACACTAAATCAAGGCAAAACTAAGCCAAAATCCACAAGAAGGACCCAAATGAGTGTGAAAATGTCCAAAGATCCATTTTTCTATGCTACACAAGCATTCAAGTATTCATTCATAAGGCAAGTTTATGAGATCAAGAGCAATTCATCAATCATTTGGAGCCATTTAATCAAGATTCAAGCATCATATCAAGGATATTGTTGCATCATGTTTGTTATTGTGCTAACATTTGTGATGTAGGGTTCATGATTCAAGCAAGTGTTTCAAAGATCAACATCATTCAAGTAAGAGTCAAGAACCACATCCATTGCAGCCATTTCAAGCATATTTGCAACACCTTATTACAACGGTTTGGTGAGTTGTAACCTTGCATGTTGTTCATTCATCATTTTCCTTCATTACTCTATTTCATTCCAAGGTTTAATTACCAACAAGGGGTTTGACCAAGGCAAACCCCCATTTACTAACAATCAACAAGTTTTTCCTCTCTTGTATGTTTGTGATTGCAGATTTAGGTTGAAGACTTGAAGATAATTTGAAGTGCAAAGTTGAAAAGTTGCATTACAAAGTTTTCATCTTCATGGAAACTCACCTACATGCCAAATCTGAAAGTTTCAGAACTTGAGATCAGAGAAGGAAGTGTAGACATCAAGCCTCATAATCACTTTGGAAGATTCTAGAAATTCAAATCGAGACTAAGACAGTAGCAAGGCCGTATTAGTCCTTCTAAGGGTACTTTTCAAAAATTCTTTCAGATCCAGTTTTGACATATGAAGATTTTGCATCCGCCTTAAAAAAAACAACGGGACTAATAAGGTAGTAAGGGCATCTTAGTCCTCCATAGCACATTTTGGCAGCTTCTTTGCATTTCTAGAATCCTTGTCACATTTCTAGAATTCTCAGGTACATACATGTCATAACTTCATACTGCTTAATTTTATCATTTGCATCCTTCACTAGCTTGCATTACTAGGTTTTGTGATTTGAAATATTAAAGTTTATTTTCCAAGATTTTCCTTGGTGGTGAATCCCTCGACAAAGCTTGAAGAATCCCCTCCTAGGTCTTCTTTGTTGAGAATTAACTCACCCTTTGTGGTTGATAGTCAATCCAATTAGGGTTCCTAGGACATTATTGAATGACCAAAGGAGAATAAGTGGGCTTCCTCCCACACCCATATTTTTCTTCAGTTCAAAAGTGTAAGCTAGAAGAGAATAATCTCAAAGTGAAAAAGAAATTGAACAAATCCTTCAAAATTAAAAAATAAATTAGATAATTGTTCTAGACAAGTCGAATGAAAGATTGAACTTGTTCATGAATGAGTGAACTACTAATGTGAACCTCCATAGTATGAATTCCACTTATTTTGTTGTTTCTTTTTATCTTTTCTTTTAGTTGTTCTCTATTTTTTTATCGTTTTCGGACTACATTTACAGTGCAAGAACTTGTTATGCTTTTGAAATTATATTTCATTGTTTTAGCTTTGGGTGTGGGACCATTTTTCCATCTTACCTCATAAAAATAAACATAAATATTTACATGGTAAAACCTTACTAGCATGTTAAGGAAATATTCACAACTCATCAAGGAAACAAAATCAATAATGAAGCTGAAGTTTTTATGGCCTAGTGGGGAGTCAAGCAGGCCATCCACAACAAGTTCAATAAACTCTATCTAGAAGGCGACTCTAAATTTTTCATCAACCCAAGAAAGTTGGCATTGTCCATCCATGGAGACATATGAATCATATTATTGATATTAGAAAAGACATAAGGAATTTTGAAGTTAAAGTAACACACACTTACAAGGAAGGTAGCAAATCAATGAATATTTCTTCTAAAGTTTGGTTTATGATTGTTGGAAGGAAAAATTGGTTGAAATTTAGATTGGTACCTTGGTCTATTTGAAATAAGATTCAAAAGTGATAAAATAAAAATAATGATGAAAGTTGAAATAAAATCTGAAATATGGATTCTCATGGCCATTGAATTTAACAATATGTCAAGTTGACATAAAAGTATAGGTGGTTCTTTTGAAACTATAATTTTTTATGGCGGATGCTATCACATTTTTAACTCACATGAAGGATTGTATTGAAGGAATTTGATTATTAAAGTTACAAGCTTGCAAACATTTATTATCCTCTAGGACTACCTTTTCTTCCAATTATTATACTCCTACATGGAAGATCACAAAACTCAAGAAAAAGTAAAAAATAATAAATATTCATGTTGCTTCTTAATTTTTTTGGAAAACATTATCCTTTTAAAAAATATTTATGAGCACAAAAAAGGAAAGAAAGAAATGGGAGGATAAAATCTCAGAGTTGAACCTTCTAGCATATGAGTTGTTGAAAAAGAACAATGACATGTGGAGAATTTTCAAAGATGGAGAGGTCACCAATTACTTCATGTCACACCTTGAATTTTGTTTTACAAATTCCTTTTTGAATTTATTGTTAAAAATATGTTTTAACATTAGTAGATGATTATATGTTATTTGAGATTTTGATGAAATTATAATGCAATGCAATGTGTTTTAATTTTAATGATTAGTATTATTTAATGAATATTATGATGTTGTGTCTAATAATGAACTATGTTATTAGATTTCTAAGTGAAATGCAAGTTCATCTTTTTACCCTCCCACAGGAAGAGGGAGAGTATCACTAGCGAGAGGAGTATCTACATGGAATAAATACGTTAATGCTAAATGAGTCAAACACACTCACATAGGTCTATATACTCAATTCAGTTGAGTAATTCTAGTTTTTTTGTTGAGTTAATTTCATGTTTTGACTAAGTTTGGGTTGATTCATAAGATTAGGATGAGCCTTGTCGAATCCTTGGCCTATTATTCTAAGATAAAAATAAAGTGTTAAATGTAAGTATCATCCCCATCTTTTTTATTTATCAATTTTTTTTATATAACTTCTAATTGACTATTGCCTATCTATCTATCTATCTATATATATATATATATATAATCATAATCAAGAGTATATATATATATCTTAGAATATTAATTTGCATTTTGGAGTTATATTGACATGCTAATAAAAATAAGTAAGTAAATACATTCAAACTATATAACCACTTCATAAGGCTTAAAAGCCCCCATCGAAGGCTTCAAACTAGGAGTTCAAAATTGCATTAATGCCATTATTAAGAGCGTAAAGGTGGTGTTGAAGTTTCAATTGATTGCTAAATCCATTAAGAAGAAATAACTTCTATTAGTAGAATGCATATTATTTTGGACAAAGTGAGAATATGTGTCACATGTTAGGAATTTATGAATCTCATAATGGTCACTAAAAAGTTAGTTAAAAGAAGTTTTTGAGGAGTGACAATTCTGGGAAAAACAACAGGGTTTAGAGGAGTGAAGAGTCTAATATCATAGGGGATTATTTTTATGAAAAAGGATGAATTTTATGAGATGAACGAAAGGATTGAGAGGAAGCAATGCAGGTCTGTGAGAGGCAAACAATTCTGTTGTAGAGTATCACATCATTTGTATGCATTATACAAACAAATCTCTCTAGTTTTGAGAAATGAGTTTATATTTGGCTATCAGTTCTAGGGAATACTGAAGATGATATACAAGTAAATCAAAGATTTGACAATTACAAGATGAAATTTCTTGGAGAAGCTTGGTCAAGCACCATAACTGTGTATTAGAATTTCTAAAAGTGCATAAACAAAGAGTTAACACATGCATGCTTTCATACTTTGTTTTTATCATGTAATTTTATAGTTTAAATCTGGAGTTTCAGATATGAAAAGATGAAAGAATAGATATTTATGATGAATCATATATGTTGAAATAGAGAATGAATGGTCTAATTTTTAGAGGCTTATGCATGAAATTATTTAATCTCTTTTTCAAATTTGAGATTTATTTGTCAATTGTGATAAGTTAAATAATTTATTTCAATTTTCTAAGGAAACTACATTCATAGTTTGATCTATATATACCTTGAAAGTGGTGTATATATAAGTATATAAATGTATATATAAAGAGTGTGCAAAAGATATTTTATATTATATATTTATAAAATTATGAGATAAGCTTGAAGCTTACTCTATTGAGTTGACTAGAAGAAATCAATTTTGTAAATTAAATTGTTGAAAGAATTTAAACACCACAATAACATGCTATTTCCAATAAACTAAAATAGTAATAAATATTGTACTTTTGGTGTAGAAGTACTCCCTCTTTAGTATTGCCTTTGATGCAAACAAATTAAACTCTCATTGTTCACAAATTCAATATAAAATGGGCAATGATCGACCCAATGATTCACATTCTATAATCAGATTATCAATTTCCACAATTACATAATCATTTACATTGAAAATTTCATTTGTCAATCAAATTTTGATTTGAAATTCACACCAATCAATGATAGCATTCAAATTATTTCCATTAGTCAAGATATGGCACTGTCTCATTACAATGAGCTATAAATAAATTCAGTTTAGAAACAAAATCAAAATTAACCAACTGCATCGACTTTATTCTTATAATTTGCATTAACCATTTCGTTCACTCTCTCTTCTCACTTCTATCATAAATTCTCTATCCTTTGTCTTATTCTTTCCAAAATCCACGTATAATACTTTTCATGCCCCACTCTATAACAATTCTAATCCGAAATTTTATTTTCCTTCAAAAAATATGATGCAACTCCACTACTTTCTTCTAAGTTTCTTGTAGCCATCCCCTATTCTCATGTGTTTCCCCAATCTGTAATTTAAAAATATAAAATTATCATTTCAATGGCACAACCCCCCAATTCATTCTTTAGCAACCCCCTTCTTTTGCTCTAGTGCAATACTTTACTCCCTCATGCCTCTATACTCTTCACAATGGTATAGAATGCTCACCATTTAAATGCAGTTTGAAATTTCTATTATCCCCTCATGCTATGCACAACCTTCCACACACTTTTCAATGTTTTTGAACCAAAGATTTTTGGGATTGTGGGAGCTCTCTTACACTTCTAGGGTTTTACACTTAAAAAGAGAGAAGTACCAAAAATCTTAATGGCTCACTCAAGAATAAGCCCTTGATATTCCACTGCAAATGAGATTCAAATCTGTCAAAGGAGAATGTCCTAGATGCTAAAAACTGATAAAAGAGATTAACTACTAAATGTAAACTAATGAAATGCAAGATGTTTGAAAACATAGTGTAGTATACAAAAAGACCTAAAATGCAAGTAAACTGTAATAGAAACTTATGGGATTTGAAATGTGCACCTGGAGACTAGAGAAGGATGGAATGGAGCTCTGGAATCCTAGAAAATTCACTATTGTTGCCAACTAGGACTCATACGCCAAGCTGGGCGAATTAGTCCTACTTCAGAAAGACTATGTCAGAACATGTTTCAGACAACTAGGTACTCAAATCTGTAAAATTCTTGTTTTCATCCTTGGCAGTGGGACTCATTCACCACTAA
Source organism: Sequoia sempervirens (assembly GCA_007258455.2). Taxonomy (NCBI): domain Eukaryota; kingdom Viridiplantae; phylum Streptophyta; class Pinopsida; order Cupressales; family Cupressaceae; genus Sequoia; species Sequoia sempervirens. The sequence continues at coordinate 2,876 of VDFB02022659.1, read as the reverse complement.
TGGTGAATCAATCCACTTCTATATTTCTAGAAATTCAAAAGTGGAATCTATAGCTCCTAGTCTGTACTTCTACTCCTAACAGGTTTATGGATCTGAAATTGGTACATTCGACCTATAGGTTTTCTCCAAGCTTCTTTTAGGGCTTTGAGAACTTTGAATGACTAACAATTTCTTGAAAAAATTTCCATTCTTTCTCTTTAAAAAATCTGCAAACAAGACTTGTAAAATCACATGCAAAGAGAGGGAAAAATGGTTGAAGGGTTAGAGAATAGGGGTTTGTCTTGGTGAAAGCCTTGAAAATGAAATGAAATATGCAAAGAGAATGATGAATGAACAAAATGTAATGCTACAACTAACCAAACCATTGAAGTAGAAATATGAATGCATGCAAGTAATAGCTCCAATGGATGTAGACTTGAGAATGCTTGAAATTCCTAGAATGCTTAAGTAAATGATTTATTAATTGCTTGAATGATTGGGAGATTGGGGGTGAAATGAGTGGAAAAGCCCTATATTTATACACAATTATGCCCTAATTCCCAAAGATACTACATCACATGCTGACCTTAGGTCTTAGAAAATAAAAACCTACCAGAATTTTGAATTTATTTTGATTTTTGAGCCAAAGGGGACTCATTCACCCCTAATGGTGAATGGTTCCCACTCAAGGAATTTTAAGTGGGTGTCAAAAATTAAGTATTCTAAATGATGTTTATCGAGTTTATTCTCAAAAATACACTTAAGTAAGGCCTATAGACATAAAATGAGACCAATTAAAGCATAAGAAAGGTATAATTATTAATGAAAAGCCTAGAAAAGTGTGAAAATTTGTTACAAAACTTTACAACACTTTGAAATAAGGCTTGGTAAAGGATAAAAAAAAGTTTTTGATAAAGGGTAAAATAGGTTTTACAGGGACCCGAAACCACAGAGTTTGCAAAAATAAGGAAAGGAAACAAAAGTCCAATAGAAAACACCAGTTGCCAGAAAGGAAAAGGACGGAGCAAACAACAACCAATCATAACAGACCATAAAGGTCAAGCAAAAAAGGCCAGCAGAGCAGACAACAAAAAACCGGCCACAATTAACCCAGAGTCTTGAGGACAGACTCCATCTCTGCCTCCAAATTCTGCATGTCATGGACTCCCTTTTTAAAAATTTGAATCATCTTCAGAGTGGGTGGGGCCTTTCTCTTTAGATTGGCTCTGGTTCTCTTTGATATGCTAGCATCCATTTCCTAGGTTTCATCATTGGTCTCCTCCAGGTCCACCACCAGAGACCCCTATTGGGCTCTGTCTAACTTCTCAGTCATTGCATTAATTATAATGGCATTGTGTCTGGCCATCTAGTTGTTTTGCTCTGAAACAATTTTGATGGTGTTCCTCATATTCTCAACCTCAATTTCAATCTTTTTGTTATTGTCAGTGTGGTGGTACCGAGCTTCTTTGTTGAGACCATGATCTCCACAATCCACTTCTTTCTTTTCAATCGTAGCAATCTTGGCTCCTAGCTCTTCCAATTTGCTTTGAAGGGCCCAATTTTTTATCTTTAACTCATTAATTTCATTGAAAGTCCATTCCGAAAATTTGAAATGGGAATCAGCATTAGTTTTGGCTAAATTCAGAACATCCAAAGCGGGATCCCTCCTAGTGTTTAAACATGTTTTTTCAGGGTCAGGAGTAATAGGGGAACCATCTCTAGTAGATCTAACCAACAACAGGTCGGCACTTCACTCAGTATTATTAGCACCAGACGCCTCAGATTTAGGGGAATCTTCAGAATAGGAAACAAGATTTTTAGCCTGGGGGTTCTTATCAACAGTACTGGTCTTGAAGGAGGGGCTTCCTGGCTCAAACTCAGCACGAGCCTTATCAGAAAAAGGGATAGGGTTTTTTTGCTAGAAAGGACAGCATGCGGGCTAAGGACAGTTCTGGCCAGACTTAAATTGGGCAAATACTTTGAACAACTGGGCTCAGTGTCATCTTCCTTAGAATCAGGAAGGGTTTCTAGATTAGCGGGGACGGAAAATTTTTGATAATGCTCAAGAATCAACCTAATCAGCCTAGTATGTAGGATAGGGAATCTTCTAGGGTTTTTCTTATGATCATCCAAGCTTTTCCTAAGAGAATAGAAAAGATAGTAGGGGAACGAAACCCTTACCTTGTAGTAGAAGTGATTGAGCAGAGAAAAGTGATAGCCATAGACCCTGGTGAAGCGCCCGTCCACCGTAATGTACTCCATGATGACCCGTAGGACCTTTCTCCAAAGGGATTTTATGGTGTCAGCTTCAAAGTAGCTGTTAGCAATTTTCACAAGATTTAGCCTTTCTTTTTCTTTTTTAGGAAATCTGATAATGGCATCATCAGAAAAAACCTTGTCCCTGAAGAACTTCTTTCCATCAGTAGACAAGCCCGTCACTTTGGCAATCAAATTTTCATTGAGCTCCACATTCCTACCAAACAGGGTAAGAATAAGATCTTAGAAAAGTGTGAAATTGTGTTACAACACTTCACAACACTTTTACAAGACATCATAAAATTCTTATTATTTCACAAGGTTCCAAGACCTAATGTGAATGTGTTAATCACATTACAACATTAAATCAAGGAAAAACTAGGCCAACATCCACAAGAAAGACCCAAATGATTGTAAATGTCCAAAGATCTACTTTTATGTACGCTACATTTAGCCCCCACTTTAGTGAGAGGATGAACCTACTTCAAACTCACACTAAAGTAGCCAAACATGCGCATCAAGAGGGATCCAAATCTACCCATGCTGGCAAGATGAGACAACAACAATCAAGAGGAGTGATCAAGCCCCCAAGATCAAGATCCCATGGTAAACCAAACATAAGCACAAAGGAACACAAATGA
>VDFB02022658.1:0-13842 GCA_007258455.2 Sequoia sempervirens | reverse complement strand
GATCGGAACAGGATCAGGCACCAAATGCGACAGGAACGTTTTGCACAGCCTGCACCTAGCTTTCAGTCAGCGCCGAGTCGAGCAAGCTTTCAACAATCCAATGTTCCATCCGAGGGCAGAGGATTTGGCCGAGGTACTGGTTTCTACTCATGTGGGCAACAAGGGCATATCGCTAGAATGTGTCCACAGAAGAGCACTTCTGGATTTAATCAGAGACATGCAGCTTCTGAGCTGACAGTGGGAGATGCGGGTAGATCTCATCGAGTGTTTTCCGTTGTCAACAATCGTCAGGCTGGGTACCAGGACGCAGGTGCAGAGGCTTCTGGTAGAGGACGAGGTTCTGGCTTAGGAGCTCGTGAGTGAACTCGAAAGGGTCTGATGGTGTCCTAAACGTTGTGATCTTGGCGTCATGGGAGGATGTCTCCCTTATTTGAGAATCTTAAAGTTTCCTTTTATTCTGTTATTTTATGGCTTCCAGGAGTAAGCCATATCCTAGGGGGGGAGGATGTAATACCCCTCATACTATTTAGACTTATTATTTTTTTGTGCCTTGCTTGGATACTCTGATGGTACTAGTATTGTTTGATTCGGTTAGTTGACATTTGATAACACTGTTATTGTTTGATGTGGTTTGTCAGATACTATGATGATACTGCTATTGTTTGATATGGTTAGTTTAGATGCTAGATGATGTTATTTCATTTTGGACATGATTACTTTATATGACATTATGGTTGATTATATCTGTTAATTTTATGAATTGTGATATGATGCAATGATTTAATTTAATATGTTAGGAGATGATTGTTAGTTAGAAATGTAATTCATTGATTATGTTATAATTGTTAGAATAGGTGTGACGAAGGACAATATAGCATCACTCATTCGCGAGTGCCCTGTTATGTTGCGATTCCTTCTCACAATGCAGTATCTTGATTTAATGCTTTGATATATATGTTTATATGCACATGTACACAACTTCGTTTGTATGCAGGATTGCAGGTATAAGTCTCGATTCCACCTGCTTCGGCAGGACAGGGCGAGCACCAAATAACCCAACGGATAAATGTTGATACAGAGGTGACGATGAAGTCCTCCCGTCCCATGATGTCAGGTTGTCTCATTTGTTGGTATAGTCGATGTTGTGTAATTGTCGTTATTGTCTGTTGTGTTATGGGTTTTGTCTTAGTTTATTTTATGAGGGCATTTATAGTTATGACTAGTCTTTATGTTTGAATTAAATTATTTATTTTAATGTTGGAGTAAATGGTATTTAAATATTTATATAATTTAATTATTTTTGAAAATCTTACATTTCAATTAAATAATAATTAAATAATAAATCTGCTTAAATTATTTTAATTAATTAAATTTGGTGTTGGATAATTATGTGAATAATTTATTTAAATTAAATATATAAAGTGTGGTGCAAGAAAAGTTGAAAAATGGGAATTAAAGTAATAAAAACAAATAAAAGAATTAAAAGACAGTGTGAGCCAATAGGGTTTGAGGGTTGAAAAGAAAGCTTGTTTTAAAGATTGATTTTTCTTTTAATCTGGGATTTTTGGAGAGCTTTGAAGAGATGAGGAATATATTTTATTTAATCATGAATTTTTGAAAAAACACACACACCCAGAGGAACAAAAAGTTGAAGTGCTCAAGTGAAGGTGGAGTTCGTTCTGGACTAGGATTGGAATCGGATTCGAAAGCATCAGAGTCAAGCAGGCATCTTCAAATTTTGCATTGGACTCCAGGTTCCTCTCGTTGTTCTCTTCTCATACCCTTCTGTTTGTTCTGAAAAGAGAAATAAATGTTATTAAAAAAATAATTTTTGTGATTATAAGAGAACTTATATTGAAAACTGAAACCAGAACAAATTATTAGATTAGAAAACAAAGAAAACCATAGAAAGTACACTATTTAAATTTTGTCAAATCAAGAACCAGATACTCTGAAACATTTCAACCTATAAACGATAGGATTGTAGAAAAGATGATTCTCTGGTTGATGAAAATAAATTTTGGGGTTTAGTCAGTTTATTGAAAATATGAATGAATATAATTATTGTTTTGTTTTTTCTTGTTGTTTTGTTATACCTCTGTACTTTTACCAGAATATATATTTATATACAGTTTTATGTTGTTCTGTTAAACCAGATTATATATTTTATTGTCTGATTTATATTGACCCAGAATATATATATATATATATATATATATACTGGTTCATATTGGTTGTTTTATTAAACAAAATATTGGTCCGTCGGCCGTACCGTCGTCCCATGGATTTTATTGTTTCCCAGAAAACGAAATTCTATATTGATATATATTTTATATTTGGGTATCTTAAGATTTTGATTGCTTGAAATATTTGTTTATTTTTAAAACAAAGAAATGAAAGGGATTTCTGTACTTTGAAATTTTTGACATCATCCGTGCACAGGAAAACGGACTCGTTTCCCGTGATCAAAAAATAAAATAATAATAATAATAAAAAAATAGAAAATATAAAATATCGAATTGTTTTATTAAAGCGAAGGTTTTTTTTGTTTGTATATATGATATGGGGGTTTGGGGAGGGCACGGTACCTCGCAAGAATCACCTCACTTTGGCGCGGATCATTGTGGCGCAACCGCTAAAGACTGTTGCTGATCAGCTGTATGCTAAAGAAGCCCGCCAGGATCGGCCAAGAAGAAATTGCAGGGGACGCTACCCCACTTGGGTATTTGAAGTTTTGTTTGTTTAAATTTAATTTAATTTATTAAATTTCTATATATATATTTATTTTATTTAGTGATTATCTTCATTTAAATTAATTTTGTCATTGCATATATATATATATATTTGATTTGATTTTTTTTTATAAGTATATATATATATATATATTTATAATAAAAATAATGAAATGAGAATTCTTTTATAATAAATATTATTGATTTAGTATATTAAAATTTAATGTTTTACTTAGTTAATCAGCTGATGAGATTTGTAGAAATTAACCATTCTTTTTTTGTATTATATTTCTTTTGTGGTGTTTTGTTTTATCAACTTTCTTTATACATCCGAGTGAATCGTTTTCTTGTAATTATGAAATCGTGAGGTCTTGATTTTGTTTCCTCTTGATAAGATTGTAAAATTCACTTGCGATGTGGGAACCCTCTTGTTTTTGTAACTTTAGTCCAGAGGCATCTTTCGTTTTGAAGTTGTCTTCGTATACTTTATCTTTGGTTTTGAAGTTGAATGAATTATGCTTGGAAGGGTTGAACGTGTTCTTATGTTAGTTTGTTATGGGTTGTTGCGAGAGGAATATTACCTCGTTTGTGTGGAGTTCAAGTATTGTGTTTTATGATTTAGTTCAACCCTTGCCCGCTTTGTGATTCGTTAGGGGTCATAGGTGGGAGAGTGGCTCTTCGTGGGCGCCGGTGCCTCGGGTAAGAGGAAGTGCCAGGGGAACCCACGTAAGAGTAGTTAAACAAGTGATAACCTAAAAATAGAATTTAGGGGGATGGGTAGTAAAACATACAAGATAAAGAAAAATGGATTCCTCGTCTATGCATTAGGGCTAATGTAGACTAGTGATAGACTGAGTAGGCCATGGTCGGCAAGGTCATAGTCTCGTCTTCATGAGAGATTATCGGCTCCGCATTAGCTACCCTATGGTGCCGGCGCCTAGTAGGAGGAAGGGCCGGATCCACAGATGGGTGCTCGGCACTCGGTTAGGAAGTGCCGGGGATCCCATGAGAGCTATGCGATGACACTCTCCACTAGACATCCTTGTTGTTCTTGTTTCTTGTTGCCTCTGGATATTGTTATTTTTATGTTGTTCTGATTATAGGGTTAGGGAATCCATAGGTGGGTGCCGGCGCCTCAGTTGGAGGAAGAGCCAGGGGATCCCATGAGAGTTATGTGATGACCCTCCCTACTTGACACCCGTCTGACTTGTTCTTGTTGCCTATTGGAATGGTGTATTGAATGGTTGATTCAGAGTTATTATGGAATCGTATTCTTTTTATTGGTCCTGATTTATTTGGAAATGTACTTTAGGTGTTGGTTCATTCTTCTGGATGTTATCTCTTTGTGATGTATCTTTGAATTCCGTGAATTTGTTTTATGATTGTTAAGTGATGGTATTTCATGTTATTGTGATGAGTTTATTGGTTTAACTGGTTATGTGAATTGAGTACGTCGTTGGTTGTGCATTGCATGCTTGAGTTGTACGGTTTTATATTATATTGTGATTGAGTCGGTTGACATTCATGGTCGGGTTCACTTCCTCGTCACCTCTGAGCACGGGGGGTGAGTTACTTCGTAATTCACATGGTTGGGTGGAACGTGCTCCGCACCCGTTGGGTTCCCCATCAGCGTCTTGTCATCTCAGCTTTCCGCAGTGCAGATGTTCCAGTGATCAGTTGTACTTCATGTTCCTTTATTCTTGTATCAATCCCCATGTTGGGAAATTCAATGTAATTCATGTATCAAGAAAATTGTATTGTAATATTATTTCATTGATGTAATAGTTAGGTTTGTTTTGGATCTTGTTAAAAGAATTATCATGGATGTAATTATGTGATGATTCATACTCGCATCATGGCTATCAGTTGTATCATTGTATATGATTTTCATAGATTAAATGGTTATGTCATTTTCATTATCTTTATTATGTTTTGTGGTTGCAATGTAACCTCGCGTGCCCCAGAGAACCAAGTGTATTAATGCTATGTGATATGCTATGTGTTATGATTTAATGTTATTGCATGTTTACTTTTACTATTTAAAAAAAAATTATTCGCATTATGTGTGTGTGTTCTCCGGGTTTGCACAGGCGTTACACATCATACAAACCAAAAAGCATAAATTTTACTTAGAAGTTTTTTAAATCTTTGCAAAAACCCTAAAATGGGACTCATACGCTCCTCTAGGTGATTTAGTCCTAGTACAAGTGATTTTTCCTGATTTCTGTGTATTCTGTGGTGATTGTTGTTCAACAGTCAAACCTTTGAAAAACCCTATTTAGAACTCATAGACCCCTTTCGGTGATTTAGTCTCATTTCATATTTTATAACACCTTTTCCAGCATTAAAAACACTATTTCTATGCTTCTATTTGGTGCTATTAGTTATCTGTTTTAGTTTGCAGAGTTGTTGTTTCATTCATTTCATTGCACTTAGCTTAACTTCATTACAAAATAGTATTTCTCTTGTGTTCATTGCATCTTTCATTTCCTTGATTGTCCCTTGTATGAGATTTTCTACTTGGTTTCCTATTGCTAATACTATAGTGAGATTAAGTTTGAGACTCATTTCATCCTGTGATAGCACAATCATTATGGATTTTGGGTTGTCTGGCTCTTTCAATACTAGTGTTGACACTAGTTCACTAGGTATGGACCATGCCCTTAACAACTCTTTTCCTTCAAGTAGTGTGAAACATGTTGAAACCATGGTTGCTAGTATTCCACAAGAAAACATAATCCAAATTTATGAAGACTTAGCAAACTTACAAAATCAAGTGAGCACTAAAACCATTTCAACCACTACTATCCCCCTTAGAGATAACTTACATTGCATGATTGAAAGTGAAGATGGAATAGAGCTTGCACATAACATAGTTCACATTCTTTGGAAATGCCTTAGCTCAACCACTAGATATCCTCTACCTTCAAAAAATGTCTAAATCCAAGGATGGTTAAAATTCCTCCTTCCACAATAATTACCTATATTCCTACCTATACCAACCCTCAAGTTACAACAACAATGCAACCTACTAGTAATGCGATTCCTTCCTTGGGTATTTCTGCTAGCATCCCTAGTACCTTTGTGGCATCACATGTCATATCTCCTACCACTTTACCTCCTATAAGAATTTGATTCACTTGTCCCTCAAACACATATACACTTCCACCTTATTCACCTCCATCTCAAAATGAAAACAATGATCCTCTCATAAATCAACTTTTACAAACTGTTTCATTCGGGCTTCAAAAACAAGTTTCCACTATCAACCAAAATCAAAATGGCCAACCTACATATTATGTCAAAAGAAATATGGCACAAGGTATATAGAGGTGCCTAGATTTGAGAAATATGGGGGGAAAGGAGATCCTTCTAACCATGTTTCCACTTATATTGCCTTATGTAGTGATTTTATTCTTGAGGATAAACTCTTGGCTTAAATTTTTCCTCGATCTTTGAAGGATATTGCCTTAGAATGGTTTTCTTCATTACCAAACAACTCAATTCATTTTTTCAATGAAATTTTTGAGGCCTTTATTAACCATATTCATGTGCATATGACTCCTGGGATGACCTTAGCCGATTTGATGAGATGTAGGGAAAAAGAAGAGGAAAATATTACTAACTTTATTTCACACTATCAATTGCTTTATTCCCAAATCAATGTAAAGATTCTTGACCCCCACCTTCAAAAGATGTTCATAGAAAATTTGCAAAGCAAGATACAAGATAATCTTACCATGATGAAGTTCCCCTCCTTTGTGCACTTGTGTACTGCCCTTCATGATTATCAAAATTTGGTTAGTAGTCGTGAAACAAAACCCACCTCTAGCCATCCTGAGAAGTCTGAATCCATAAACCAAAACAATTATCCACCTTTTAGAAAATAGAATAAAGGCTTCATTCAACTAAATCCCCCTCAACAAACAAATCAACATGTCGATACCCAAGTATCTTCTATAAGGAAGACAACTCCTTTCACATTTGGGGATTTGACTAGGCAATTCACTCCCTTACCTGATACACTCCATAACACAATGTCACAAATTTTAGAACATAATATGATCACTTTTCCTCTCGCTAAAACTCTCAATCCTAATAAACCTTTACCTTTGAACTTTATATCAAATGCTTATTGCCATTATCACTGATAAAATAGACATGACACAAAACATTGTAGGCATCTTAAACATCTTGTGCAAGACCTCATTGATTTTGGTCAACTTTCAGTTAGCAGTGTTAATGATCAAGGAAATAAGTTTGTTTCCCCTCCTAACCAAAATTTTCAAATCCTTACCAGCCCTATGCCAAAACATAATATTTCATTTTTCAAAGCTAGTGAAACTACTGAGAATGATGCGATGAATGTTGACAAAGATGATGACAACATGGATAATGATAAATAAGATCCTATAGAATAAAGTGCTATCGAGGGTTTGGTTGCATTGGTCGAAACTCAACATTGTAAAGGACAAACTAACAAACCTCTTGGCATTGCTTTCTGATCTAAAGATATACTTAAACATGCATCCAATGGTCCTCTTTACATAGTTGACCAAATCAATGATAAGCCCAATAATGGGATATTAATTGATCCCGTTTGTGGAGAGAATGTGATCACCAAGGAATTTTTTCTTGTGCATGAACTCCATCAAGAAACACATGATAAACCAAAAGCATGGATAAAGAGACATAATGGTTTTGCTAGCCCTACAATGGGATCAATCACCTTACCTTTACAAATAGGACCGAAAACATTAGATGTCTTATTCTCCATCATCTCGACGTAAGATCAATTCTGTGTGAAGATTGGTTACCCATGGATATGCTCCATGGAAGTTGTACCATTAGTCATACATAAATACTTAAAGTTTCTCTTTGAAAATGAAATATTTACTGTGCATCATAGTGGATTTAATCCTTTGTCCTCTCAAGGGAACTTTTCATTAAATTTATTTTGGCCTGAGCCTATGGAACCTATTAAATCTTGAGAATACTTCTTTTTCAAATCCTACCAAAAGTTCAAGGCTAAATGTATAGCAAAACTATCCCTTAAAAACATGCCTCAACCTATAATCCTTGACGAAACCATGATTGATCCTAATGAAACTCTAAACAACCATGAGCAACCTGAGAGAAATCCTTTCCCTATATCCTATAAAAGACCAAGAGACAATGAAAAAAGTCCCATCACGCCTCTTAAGATAGAACAAGTTTACAAAGCTAAAAAGAAAGTGGTTGAACAACCTTCCAGGTTTCCTTCCTTTCCTCCCCTTAAGGAAGAAAATAAACCTATGGTTGAGAAACCTACTCCTACACAAACACAACTTGAAAGTTGTACAAAAAGAAATAGACATGCTAGAGAGCGTAGGTGTAGACATCGTGCTTTTGCTCGAAGGTTAAACAAAGAAACAAAGAAAATCAAAATCCAAACTTGACTGAAGAAAAACATGATGAGTCTCCCCCTTCGCCACAACAAAAATATCCTATACCATAGTCACAATAGGAGATAAATTCCTCTTTAGATATTATCATTCGACCACCTCTTTTGATTAACATAGATGGCGATGATGAATTTGGTAAAATTGATGAGGAGGTACATAATGAAGTGAATACATTATTTTCTATTAGAATTGTGTAACAAGCATAAAACCATGAGCCACAAGATCAAACAACAAACTAATACACCTTCCATGCAAGAGATCTACAAACAAGAATTGCTATATTCATCAACAAGGAAAAATTAGAGAAGAAGCTTTCAAGAAGATATGAAAGCTTCATATATTCTCCATGAATTATATTTGAAAGATTTACAATAAGGGTTGAATGCTTATAAGAGAAAAGCCATAAATGAGAAAAGGAACAAATCATGACAAGTGTCAAAATCACATGAGATGTGACATAATGATCTAATATTAACTCGACTAATAAAGCATTCCTAAGTTTAGCTAAAGTGTGTGAGAATAAATTAGACTAATAATCAATTAAAGATTAATTAATTATTAGCTAATGCAAGAGAACTCTAACACCCCCCTTTAAGATGAACTTAGGGAGTAGCTAAAAACCCTAAAAAGAATGCAAGATGGGTCCTAAAAAACAAGGCCAAGTAAGGTACCTATGTATAAACAAAAGATCTCTATAATGTGGAGAAATAGAGAAAACCTCATGGGAAAAAACTCTACTCCAAAAAAGAGATGAAAGCCAAGTGAAGGACTGAAGAAGCCTCAAAGAAAGGAAAGGTTGTCCCAAAAGATAGGAACAAAGGAAACACAACATAAGCATGAAGAAGCTGCAAACACTGTCAAATAAGGACTACTAAAATGCTGAAAGAAGAACCTCCTTTGTGATCAAGATCAAGAAGACAAGAATCTGTAAGAGTTCCTTCAACAAAATTACTCGAATCAGATGGAAAAAAAAGGAAAACACCTGGAACTTGAAGATACAAATGGACAAAGTACCAGAAGTCTGAAGAACTGATCATGAGAAAATGGAAGGTCACCTCTAGAAATAGTAATGCAAGAGTGTCCATATGGTAAGTGCTCCATCTCACCGAAATTCATGGGTAACCAACACTGCATCCACCTAGTACATAGGAACAAATACTGTATACATAGCTCACTCAAATGAAAACAAGGAAGCAATAGCACCAATAGTAGAAACCCCCCCATAATGCTAAAAAGGGAGAGGCATGACAGGTACACTAAAACTAAATGCCTAAAAGTAGTGCATGAAGAGGAACCAAGAACATCTGAAGGTGCATACATGAAAGTACAAGTAGATAGAAAGGATGTTAAAACAAAAGTCACATATGCATGGGAAATGTATGAAGGAAAAAAAAGGAAAACATCAACCCCCATGGTACTTTATATCATAGTGCGAGTACAACAAGGCACAAATTGATGTGCAAGAATCCCAATACTACACATACATAGGTGAGGCACTTTATTTTAGTGCATTTACAGATGATAAATACATGCAATATGAGCCCATAAAGTCCAAAAAATACAATAGCTGAGAAGAAGGATTTATGGAAAAACCAAAAATCAAATCTGGAAACCACCAGCACCACTACAAAGAGCTTGAAAATAAATTTCTGATGATATCTCATTTTCTCATTTTCGACATCATATGCAAAAGTTATGCCAAAAACACTTAAGGCAACTCTAGAAAAGAAGATCTGAATTTGAATGGAAATAATAGAGACTTGAGAAAAAATATCCAAAGAATACTTACACCACTGGAAATTTCTCTGAATCCTCTTTTCGACGATATCTCGTTTTCCCAATTTTGACATCGTAGGAAAAAGTTATAGCCTCCAGAAGAAAATAACTTCCAAAGATGAAAAAGCTAGTCATTGCATTAAATTTAATGGCCATATGGCTGTTGTAACAAAACTACAAGCCTAAATTTGATGCCCAAATGACCGTCACTGTATTTTTCCAATTTTCCTTATGTGAAAAAAAATTGTTTTAAAAATAAAAATAAAAAACTGTGTGCAAGTGTTATTACCTCCTAATATGAAAAAATAATTAAAAAAATGCAAGATAAAACAACACTAGACCACCTTAGGATTGGACTATGTTGAACAAAAAAAATAGAAATATAAAAACAAGAAAGTATACCTTTTACTTATGTTGATCCTTGGTTGGTTCTTGATGGAGCTTGAGTGTGTGCTTCTTGGATGAAAAATGATCTAAAATGAGATGCAAATGGGTGAAGATGCAATGGAAGATGCAAATGATGAAGGTGGTTATGTGATAGTCTAAGTAAAATGAATGCGAGAGGATGGGATGGAAGCTTAATAGTATGCAATAATGAAGGATGAAAACTAAATAGCAAAGAAGTGATTAAATGGCTTGAGAGCATAAGTGTGATAAAAATGCATAAGGTCCATGGATGAATGAGAAGAGGGGTTATTTATAGAAGAAATTGAATTATCTAGATAATTCAATGGTTATGATTGGGACACCATGGCCAAGATGGAGGGCTATGGTGAGTTGAGGACTCACAAGCCCTCACATCTTGCCATGTGGGGGATGAAGTGGCCAAAGGACATGGTGAGATGGAGATGGTACAAATGATGTGAAAGAAGGACAAGTGATGTGGAAGAAGGGAAAGTATTTTGAAAGTACCTTGGGAGGGGAGAAGATTTACTCAAAAAAGAACTTCTTATTCCCATATGAGAGGAAAGTGACATATGAGGAATTTTAGTATTTCTCAAAAATCTCCATGGGGAAGAGAAAAGTGGTTGGGGAAATAAATGTGAATTTTAAATTCACATGATTGGAATGGATAAGGTGGTCGGGAGAATAAATATAAATTTTAAATTGATATGAGGAGCACCTTGTGGATAAGACAAGGTTCTTCTGAAGGAGGTTGAAAAGTACCTTGTGGATAAGACAAGGTCCTTATAATAGAAGGTTCTTGGCTTCATGTGACTGATGTGACCTCTCAATGATCACATGGGGAAGAAGAGAATCCTTAGAAGAATAAAAAGTGAATTTTAAATTCACATGGGAAAGAGGGTCTAGTCTAAATGTGGAAAATGTAAAGGTTGACCAAAAAGATATGCTAAATGTAGCAAGGGGATTAGATTAAGGTTGTGCAAATAGGTGATTGAGAAACTTAGTGAGGGATTAGAAGCAAGTGGGAGAATATGGAGGATGTGACATTAATCTTGATTAAGTTGTGAAAATCCTAATCAAAGATTAATTAAATTAATCTAGATTAGAAGAGGTTATAGAGGATGTGACAAGGAGAGAGAAAAAGAAGAATTTAAAATTGATTTAAATTCAAAAGGCTAAATAACTAAATTAAATAAATTGATATGTTTATTTAATTTAGAGAGGAGAAGATGAAGGGTAGTTTAGGAACCTTAGGGAAAGGGGAGATATTAATTAAATAAATCATTTAATTAATATTGATGAAGGAGACAAATTTGACCATATGGAAGTGGTCAAATTTGAATGTCTACATTTTGCCCCTTTTTGAAATATTGTTAGAATAACAATGTTTCGAAGAAGAAAAAAAATGCAGATGACTCAATAGAGGAAGCAATTAGAAAATGATGCCCCAACATGGAAGAAGTTGCATGAGTTGCCCAAACAGAGGGAAATGGAGGGAGATACCTCAATCTTGCAAGAAAATGACTATGATGGAGGAATAGAGGAAAATGGTTGGGTATGCCCCCTTGAGTGAGCAATTGGGGAAGAGAAAAGGGCTCCGGGTGACCTCTCAATATGAAGAAACAGAAGGTACCATTAGATAGAGTTTGAAAAACCAAGTAGATTTGGCTTTTGAATGGAGTCGATTTGACACACGGTGTGCAAATGGCGGCCAACGAAAGTTTTAGAATTAATTAGGGCCTAAAAGGTTAAATAAAAAGTAAAAGTACCCCACTTAAAAGTAATTTAAAAATGAGGGGGAAAATTACTTACAGTAATTTTAGAGTTACTATTCCTCATTTGCACACCTGACCTGACAATTAAAGAAGAGAGAGAGCGGAGAGGAGAAGGAGGAGCCAATGAGACGAGGATGTCAGACGATTACACCAATGACATCATTCACTGGGCGGATGAGGTGCGGCCATTCTACCATGAGTGCATAGTTCCACACTAGGTTAGGTTCAAAAACCTTCTTTGTGATTTTAAGCATTTTGATTATGTTGTGAATTTTTATGCTTTTTAAACACATGGGTTTTGGGATTGGGGTAGTTTAGGAAAATGGGTTGGGGGAGAAATTAGGATTTCACCAACAGGGTAGGTAGAATAGTTTGTTAGAGGCCATGGGAAAGGGGAGGAAGTTTCCCAATTGGTGGAGTCGAGAGGGGTGGCCATGCCCTAGGGGGGTGGTTGTACCCCTAAAAGGGTAGCCACTTAAAAGGGGCGATCATGCCCTCAAAAGGGACAACCTCACCCGAAAAGGGGCGGTCGCACCATTAAAAGGGACTACCCTGCCCCAAAAAGGGTGGCCGCACCCTCAAAAGGGATGACCCCACCCCAAAAGGGGCGGCCACACCTAGAAAGGGTGAAAAGGATGGACAAGGAAGCGAAAAAGGACAGAAAAAAAAGGAAAATTTGGGAAAATTGGGAAACTTGGGCAAAAGGGGAGGGAATACTTAGTTAGAAGATAACTTGGGGCCAAGAAATGAGAGAAGAGATGAAATTATTGACATAACGTTGTGGTATGTATACAACGATTTGAGCGACTATAAACACAAGAGAGACGATCCGAGGTGATGCAAGTGATGCTGAGGGTGATGACCAAAGCAAATCATGAGGCCCTGTCATGAGCAAGACTTTTACATTTGAGAGGATATTCGATAATTAGAGTGCATCGATCTATGTTGACAGTGCTCATAGAGCAATGGGATTCATTGACCTCCACATTCCATATCTTGACAGGGGAGATGACGGTGACTCTCGAGGATGTATGGCGGATATTGAGGCTCCCTATAGCAAGGCGTCTAGTGAGTGAGGTTACATCGACTGGGGAGGAGCTAGATCTGACACTATACGTGATGTTTGGACAAGAGGACCTTCCTGTTCAAAAGAAGGGGTTAGATGTGGACTCATGTTTGGTGGTGGGGGTGCCAACACTACCACTCTATTTGTGGGGGCTGATCAATGACTTAATGATATTGGATAGGAGTGGGAAGTTTTGTAGTCTGATTTATATGGAGGTTATTCAACATATTTTCGAGGGGAGAGAGGGGCAGTTCGCATAGGGGACATACGTACTGGAACATCTATACAGAGACATGCACATGGTGTGCTATCAAGGGGGGCTTAGCTTGACACATGTGACCCTATTGTAGGTATGGGCATGGGAGCACATTAGTGTGACTAGGCTAGGAGTGGTGAGAGCAGGGACAAAGGATGAGACAGTGCCTGTAACATGGTAGTACAAGACAAAGTATGGTTGGGTGTGGCACTATGATGGCTTCAGGGATTTGGATAGATGGAGGAGGATCATAGATGACCTATAATAGGAGCACATAGTGTAGCGACTATACATGTTGTGGTGGTTTACTGAGTAGAGGGTAGAGGAGGAAAGACATAGGGGCTACTTCAGCACCAGGTGTTACATAGTTGGGAAGAAGCCCCGCATT
>VDFB02022657.1:0-23433 GCA_007258455.2 Sequoia sempervirens | reverse complement strand
GTCCAAACTTGCTCTTTAATGTTCTTTAATCTAAACCTGCAAATCACACACAAAAGAGAGGGGAAAATGTTGTTTTGTTATTGGAAAGGGGTTTTCCTTGGTCAAACCTCATTTTGGTAATCAAACCTTGAAATTGAACGAAATAACATAAAGGAATGATGAATGAACAAATAATCAATGTTACAACTCACCAAACCCTTACAATAAGGTGTTGCAAACATGTATGAGATGGCTCCAATGGATGCAGATCTTGACTCTTGATTGAATAGGATATATCTTGAATGAAATGCTTGCTTGAATCATGGAACCCTACATCACAATTGTTAGCTCAAAAACAAACATGATACATGAAGACTTTGACATGATGCTTGATGCTTGAATAATGCTCTATAATGCTTGATAATCTGCCCTTGAAGACTCTTGAACGCTCTTGTAGACACTTGTAAACTCTTGAATGCTTCCTTGATCTCAAATTTGCTATAATGCATGAATACTCAAGTTGCTAGGTGATCTCATGAATGATTAGGTTAAAAATGAGTGAGTTTATATTTATACTTAATTATGCAAGAATTCCTGAAATTACAACACTACAAGCCGACGTTAGATCTAGGAGGATAAAATCCTGTCAATAATTTGAATTAATTTTAATTTTGGGCCACATGAGACTCATTCACCCAAGGTGGCGAATGAGTCCCATCAGGCATAATTTATGGGGGGTTGATGCAAGAAGTTGGATACACAAAAGCTTAAAGAGTGGAAGTGTTTTTGTTGTTTTTCAGATTTTGTCACACTTTGACTGAGAATTTGAGGCACTTAGACAATGAATCTTAAAAAAAATTAGTAATATGAAATTATCATTTTGAATCTAGTTTCCAAATATGTAAATTATTCAAATACCCAAATTATAGATATTAAATTTTGATAGGGATCTATAAAAATCACTTTTTAAAAGTCCTTTTTTTTACCATACCAAGCATGTGTACGAACAACACTTTTTGACCCAAATAAAAGTATTTTGCTAATTCCTTTTGGGAAAAGGGATCTAACAACATGAAGTTTGATGTGGAATTTTTTTTGTAATTTTTGGTTGAATATTTTTTTTATTAAATTTTTATTGGCCTTAATTGTTGTTTTTAAAAATCAACATGTACGGACAACATAATTGGACCTAAACTAAACATTTTTTGACTCTTTTTTTTCATTGTGTAGAGAATTGTCTGAAGTTTGATTCCATACAAATTTTTTTACAAGAAATTTAACCAAAAAAAAGTTATTAAAATTTTTAAAAAGCCTGATATTTCAAGTTTAAGGACTAGTTTGCTTAGAAATTAATATAAAAAAAAACATAATCCAATATTAATAAAAAATATATATTTGGAAATTAGACATCATGTTCTTTAATGGGTTTTAATTTTATAGATTGATTCAGATAAAAAGTCCATCAACCATGTTGTCAAAGTTGGACATTTTTCTTCAATTTGCCTTAGTTTTTTAGTTGCAGGTCAAATGCTAAGGCTCAGATTGCCAAGCCTTTCCCAAGCCTAAAACCAAGGCTAGATGTGGTGTGGGAATTCAACTTTTAAATAATGTGTACAAATTTCAAAAACACGTACACGTTATTTAAATGAAACGCGTATGCGTTTCATAACGCATACATGTTATCTATTTACCCGTTGGGTAAAGGTAACACGTATGCATTATAAAACACGTACGTGTTCCTAAAATAGAACATGTACACATTTCATAATGTGTACGTGTTTCATAACATGTACGTGTTTCTAATATAGCTATTTTTCCCTAATTTAGAAAATACTAGTAAAACACAATTTTCTTGCAACATTCCTTTTCTACAGTATTGTTCGAAAGTGTCATTTTCTACATTTTTTATTGCAAATTCGTCTTGTGCAAGGCATATTCTATTCAAATTGTTGGAAGAGACAAAGTGCAAGTTGAATTTTCTAAAGTGGAATCAAGTACAAGAACTTTTTACAAGAATATTTGGAAAAAGAGAATTTTTGGATGTACTCATGATTTTTTTGTACTTCAAAATTTATAGAAAAAGTGATCTCCATAGTACATAGTTTAATTTGAATATTTGAAGGAGGTGGAAATTTGAAAATATTTTTCTTGAATTATTGTTTTTTCATCAAAGAGGGTTTGGTAACCATGGGTGATAAGCAAAGACAAAATAAAAGATGTAGAAAGTTAATGACACCCGAAAAAATTCAAGCAAATAAAGATAAGGAGGCAAAAATAAAAAGGGAAAGGAGAGAAAGGATTCATCAAATGAAAGATTTGGAAGCATCTAGTTCCAAGAATGTTGAAGAGGAAGCCATGAATGATGAAATGAATGTAGATGATGCAAATGTGGAGATGGTGAATATGGAAGAAAATGCAATTACGGAGACAAACCCAACTATGCTTTCAACTTCAACCTCGAATGATATGCAAACAACTTCGGGTATGTCTTCAAATCCACGTCCCAATGATATGGAAAATGCACCTATTCAAACAATTTATTAGGTATGTGTTCAAACCCAAGTTTTCATAATATTGATATTGCTTGTTTAGATGAAGCTAGATACACCATTGATGAGATTAATAATATTAGGGTTGAAACAATGTAGAAACAAAAAAATGATGAAATTATATCTTATGGGAATGCAAATGAGAATGAAATCCCTTTTACATTTGAAAATGAAAATGAAACCCCTTGTGTGAATGAAAATGAAACTCCATCTATGGATGAAGGTGAAAATGCTTTTTTTACAATTGAAAAAGATGTGTTAGATAACCTTCATGGTAAAGCAACTTCAAATAAAAGAAATTAGAAATTATGAAAATAAAATATATAAAATGTTTTTTTATAGAAAGAAATTAGGATTTCAATGTCAACTCATGGTGCAATTGATGAGAATGTTGAAGATAAAATATTTTCTTCAAGACAAATTAGAAATTATGAAAATAAAATATATAAAATGTTTTTTTATAGAAAGAAATTAGCTTTCCAATGTCAACTCATGGTGCAATTGATGAGAATGTTGAAAATGAGAAAAGTGATGAAAAAATTAGGTGTTTTTGTAAAACCAAAAAGAAAGATGATTCAGTAGAACAAGTCATATCTAGTGTTGGTAATGCTATTGATGTTATTTGGTCAGAAAAGTCGATTGAAAGATAATAATGCGGCTCGTCGTGCAATAACAACTATTGTAATTGATAAAACAACTTCAAATAAAATAATGTTAAGTAAGATTAGTAAATATATGAACTTAAATCCTAGAACTTTGATAAGAGCTGCTAAAAGAAGAGAAAGTATTGAAAGGATCCTATTAATCAATATTGGAGTTTTAGTGGTGGACTCCCAAGATTAGACATGAAATTAACTAATGAAATTAAATCTTTAATTGAAATTTTTTGGCATGATAATACAACCTAACATTAGAGATGTCTTAAAATAAAGGGTGGGTTCCAAAATTTGTGAACTTCATCCAAAGCATCTCTTAGATATGAAACAAACTGAATTATATAAAAAAAAATTAGATGCTTCAATCTTACCATTGAATATTAACATAAGTCAAAGATCATTTGAAAAGTGTAAACCTTGGTATGTTAGAATTAATAAGCAATGAATCTCTTATTGTTGTAAGATTCATGTACAATTTCATTATTATTATGGTATATTTCAATATATACAATGCACTTTGCATGCTAACCAAATTATGTAGGACATTTGTGGTATTAATATGCCACCTGAAAGAATCAAAGATTTTATAGCAGGTTTGTTTTGTGATCCCTCCTTAAATAGAAACTCATTTTTTTTAAAAGCGTGCATTTCTAGAGAATGCGATAGATGTGGAACTTTTCATTATTAGGAGAATGTATGCATGAAATTAGTTTAGATGAATTTGGACAACAATTAGTGGATTTAAAACAATTTAAAAATGTTGAGTATTCTTTAAAAGATGGAAAAACTAGAAAACGTGTTGAGCTAATTGTGGAAAAAGTTAGTGTTCATGCTTTTATTACTGAATTTAAAGATAGGTTTGTAACTAAATATGTTCAACACTCTTAGAATTCTCATTGGCTTGATAATCAATTTTGTTTATGTAAAAATACATTCCAATTGGAACTATATTGTTAGTTGTTGATTTTGCTGAAAATTATACTCTTGCTCCACAAGAAGAAATTCAATCACAGTATTATAATTCAATGCAAGTAGCTATATTTGTTCACATTGTTTATAGACATGTTGAAGATAGTACAAAAGATAATAGAAATTTTTTGAGAGTACCATTTTTATGTAAGTGATAATCAATTACGTTCATCTGAGTTTGTACAATATTGTTTTGATATATTTTATAAAAATTTAAAAGAGAGAGGAATTCAAATGCTAGAACATCTCATATGGTCAAATAATTGCACAAGTCAATTCAAAAATGCTAAAATGTTTTATTGGTTATGTAGAGTTCATAAGGAAAATAATATCCAAGACATATGGAGTTTTTTTGAAGCTAGTCATGGTAAGGGAGAACACGATGGAGCAGGTGCATGTGAGAAAAGAGATCTTGCTAGAGAGCAACTAAAATTTGAGGATGCTACAAAATTTAGAGATGCACGTGCAATTGTAGATTGGTGCAATACCAAATTATCTACAAGAACAAGTGAGAGCTCAATAATTCAATGCTTCTTTTGGTTAATTGAAGAAAATGATATTTTTTCTCAACAAGATTGTGAAACAATTAATGGATCTACAAAATGGCATTCATTTAAGAGTTCGAATGCAAACAAATGGACAATATGGACAAGGGATTTGGCATGCTTTTGTCAATTTTGTATTGTA
This sequence comes from Sequoia sempervirens, assembly GCA_007258455.2. NCBI lineage: Eukaryota > Viridiplantae > Streptophyta > Pinopsida > Cupressales > Cupressaceae > Sequoia > Sequoia sempervirens. The sequence continues at coordinate 18,593 of VDFB02022657.1, read as the reverse complement.
GGTGATTGTCAGGCATATGAAAATATAGAATGGGTTGAACAATGGAAATAAAGAGTTTTAATGCCTACATCGACACATGTTCAACATGGAACGACAATTGAAGATAATCAAGTGTTCGCATTAGATGATTATGATCGTGTTTTAGATCTTGTACAAGAAGGTACATTATTTATTGAGTTGAATTTTGTATGTATGCATGTTTATATGTGAATTAAATATAAGTCACTCTTTATTGAATTTTGTATTTATTTTTGCAGGACATGTGTATGTTGTTGTTGCACCTGAGGGGAATGAAGAGCAAACAAAGTATTGGTTGGCTAGATGTGCTGAGATAAAACATAATTTGGTACATACTAGAGTGGATGATGACAACTTTGAGTATCCAACTGGTTCAATGGTTGTTGTTGGCACCTAGCTTTGAAAATATTTGATGAGAAAGAATGGCTTGCCTGCATTTGAAGATTATGAAAGACACAAGAAGATTATACATTATTCACATTTGATTTTGGAAACCAATATAAAACTAGTTAGATATGAAGGGAGGCCTGCTAATAAAGTTTTATGGAAAATTTCAATGGATGATCATGAGACAATCATAGATGCATTACAAAAAAGAGAGGACGCAAATGGTACAAGAGAGTAAATAAATATTGGTAAGTATATCTAGTTGTATATGTGTGTGTGTGTGTGTGTCTTTAATCATTTACTAATTAAATTTTTATATCATTTTTTGTTTAGGTCTCCCAAAATTAGATGTTTTACAAAAAGCATAGGAGATGCACATATATTACAATGGAATTTGAATCTAGAGACAAGTAGCTATATATAGTTCTAGATACATTTAATTGATAGTATAAATATAAAACTAAATTTAATTCATTTTCATTTTATAAAATTTTTATAATTGATTTCATATCCCCTTAAGCCATTCTCTTAAAACCCCTTAAGTCATCCTCTTATGTACCATTAATCCATCCTCTTGCATCCCCTTAAGTCATTCTATCAACTCCCCTTAATCCATCCTCTTAGGACCCCTTAATCCATATCCTCATATATCTACCTTTAATCTTTCCACTTGCATCCACTTAAGTCACTCTCTCAACACCCCTTTATTCATCCTCTTCGGACCCTTCAATCAATATCATTGTATATCTACCCTTAATCCATCCTCTTGCATCCCCTTAAGTCACTCTATCAACACCCCTTGGGGTTTAAATTCATTCTCTCAACTCCCCTTAATCCACCCTCTTGCATCCCTTCAAGTCATTCTATCAACACCCCTTAATCCACCCTCTTGCATCCCCTTAAGCCATCCTCTTAAGGGACCCTTAAGTCATATCTTCTTACATCCCCTTAATCCACAATCTTGCATCCCTTAAGTCACTCTCATAATTCCCCTTAAGCCATCCTCTTAGGGCCTGTTAAGCCATATCATAAGGTTCATGACATGCATCCCCTTAATCCACCCTCTTGCATCCCCTTAATCTACCCTCTTACATCCCTTCAAGTCATTCTATCAACTCCCCTTAATCCACCCTCTTGCATCCCCTTAATCCACTCTCTTACATCCCTTTAAGTCATTTTATCAACTCCCCTTAATCCACCCTCTTACATCCCCTTAATCCATCCTCTTAAAGGAATCTCATAATTCCCCTTAAGCCATCCTCTTAGGACCCGTTAAGCCATATCCTAGGGTTCATGAGATGCATCCTCTTAAACCATCCTCTTAACTCCCCTTAAGGCATTCTCTTAAGACCCCCCTTAAGCTATATATCCTCTTAGGTCCCCTTAATCCATCCTATGGCAAACATCATTTGAATTTGTATGGAATTTACTATATATTGTTCTTTTCTCGCATGAATTTTTTACTTAAATGACTCATAAAAATTGTAGTTACTTACATTAATTATTTTTGTAGGTTCTCATCAAGTTGGTCTATGATGTGATTATTGAACTAAAAAACTATTTTATCAAGAGACTATGTAAATATCAATTTTTGGTCTTCACCTAAAAGTTGATAAGCTTTAATTGTATTTACATGCACATATATGTTTCATCATGTTATATAGTTGTATTAAACATCTTGATATACATTATATATGTTTGTTCGATGTCACTTTTTGAATATCTTGTTCCAATTGTATAGATTATACATTTTATACATACAAGGAGATAGTTTTTTGTTTATCGATTCAAATATTTGCTATCTAATTGGAAAATAGTTAATATTACTTGCCCTTAATTTATTATGAATATGATCTAGAAACTATTTAAGGAATGTTTTGATTTGTCACCTAACCATGTGATAAATTATATATATGAAATTTGATTCTAGATAAGAATTTATATAGTGCATGTATTACTTCAAAATTATATTAAATATAAATATAGATATGTATGAGTGCATATAATCATGGAAATGAACATAACACAATCTCATAATTGACTGCATATATAATCATCATATTAAAATCAATTGATATAAATAAACACAAATATGATAATAACATGTTCAAAATAAAACTAGAGATAGATAGTCCATAAAATTTATATGTCAAGTCCAACACATATTGAAATAAAACTAGAGATCTATAGTCCATAAAATATAAAACCATCTAACTTTTAGGCTGATCGGTCAAATCAAGTCTCCTCTTTGTTCCATGTTGACTAGATGTACCCGCATCATGTTGTAAAAGAGTACAAGAAACTTGAAATTAGATTTAAATTTATTTAGAAATTTTGATATAATTAAACATATTTAAAATTGAAAATATAAACTTTTAGATAAAAATAAATTTAATTAAATATCTAGTAAATATAGTAAAAATGATTTCTAGTATGCATAAATTACCATATGATCATGTGAATCAACTGGCATATTTTCTTCAGCGGGTAGCATAACTGTCAGTTGAGAAGATGCAAATACCTGATCTACTATATCTTGCATATTCATATAAAGCAAACAATATGTGAAAACCTCGAATATATATATATATATATATATATATATATATATATATATATATATATATATATATATATATATATATATATATATATATATATATATATATATATATATATTTAAAAGGTAAAAATTGTATAGTAGATTTAAACTAAAGTTCACAACCTCGAATGATATGACCTCATGATCACGCACCTAAGATTTCCCATGCATAAATGTCGATGATGTCTTAGGTGCACAGCCCGCCATGGGTATCTCATCAAATCCTTGCATGTAGATGTACAATAGTTCATATAGATCATTCACACATGTGTATGTAAATGAAAAAAATAAATTAGATCTATGATGTGTATTTAATATAAACTTAACAAACTTTTGAAAGCACGCACCTGAGTTGATGATGTCTCAGAAGCACTCACCATTGTAACTTGTGGTTGGTCAGTACTAGGTATTGTATGACCTCCCTACATCTAGACACAATATATCAATTCACACATGTGTACAAATTCAAATTAAATTAGATATATATCCACACAAATTATTTAATATATATTGGTTCAAGTACCTATCCAAAAGGTGAGCCCAGATCTACAACACTTGACACATACACATGATGATCATATTGAGTTTTAGGCATCATGTGATCATGAGTCTACACCAAACACTTATTGAATTAATATTATATTATATATATAATTTGATATTATTTACATGAATTTTTTACATTTCAGACTTGAATTAAATTTAAGTTCAAAAGATGAACATACCTGTGTAGGACGTTCCTCAGAATATAGTAAATTTGGGTATGACCCCATCCCAAATGCATGTGCATCACCTGAAGTGGATGCCTGAGTATCCCTATAGCCCAAGCCTCCATGCTCTCTATTGGCCACATGTGTAGTCTGTTGAGTGAGATGTCCTGAAAGTGAACTCAATGCTCCTAATGTCGATAACATGGTCTATTACTGAAATGTAGCTGGAACACTAGGAGGAGGAGGAATAATAGGAGAAATTGGAGCACGTCGTCGAGGATCAACATGTGCTCCTAGTATATGTTGGGCCATGCCATGCCCAACTCCCTGAAATTGCCTCATACCAAAATAGTTGGGTTTTTTGCCCAACCCAAACTCAGCCCATAACTTTCTCAAAAAGTTTAATGGCACCTCATTGTTGCCTTGTGGTGGATTATCAAACACCATTCACCATCTCTCCCAAAAATGCACAACTATTTGTGGGTGCCTACACCATGAAATTGAAATTTATTTTTTCGTGGGTGGAATTGGTTGGTTTAATTTTTGGGGGTTAATAAAATATTTGCACATGGCTTATTTGGTAATTTTCAGGACATTTATTTCTTTATATGACAATCCATCTGCATAGAATTGTCTGCTCTCTTCTCTCCATTGATGGAACCTATCTAGGTTTGCATCGATAGGTCAAACATAATCAAAAATAGTTTGCATTGTAGATGCAAACTTTGCGAGATGTGGAGGGACTCTAGGCTCATTTTTTATGAGATCTATATTTCCTTGAATGACAATGAGGTTTGCTCGAATATTCTCTCTTAATTGATCTTGGTCAACTACAGGAGGGGGTGGGGGGTTAGGTAGTGGAGAATGCGGAGGTGTGCTATGGTTTTGTTCATGTAGTGGATTAGGATGTATGAGATCTATAGAAATTTCTTGATCAGGAATAAAATCCTCTAAATTAAACATTGGATCCATGTGAGCAATGATATGGCAACTACATGTTAAACAATTAAAAAATATATATCAACAAACTAATTAAATAATGCACACAATTTGAAAGTTATTTAAAAATCACATTGAACATGCACAAATTCAAAATATATTTCATTTGAAGACCATTCGATTTATAACATTAAAAAATCATAGCATGTACACGCATTAAATTGGGTCTAGTGTGGGGTTGTTAATGTGAAGGGTAGAAATGAAAGTATCGGGTTTTATTAAAATTTATTTAATCTAATTCACTATTTTCAAATAATAATAAAGATAAGAATTAAAAATTAATAGAAGGAATTGAAAGGGACACATAGATATATATGCTAGTGAACTAATTGCAATGTACAAAACATAAAAAAAGATGAGTCAAGCTCTATTCACCAAATTTTGAGAACTTATTTGATCCCCTTAAGAAATGTCAAATTCCCCCTTAAGACATCGATTTACGATTTAGGGTGATAGGATGGCGTAAGGGGATCTATGTGTAGTAAGGTCCTAGGAAAAAATGGTCCATGACTTAAGGGAATAAAAATTGGTGGATTTGCCTAAGGCAACCAAAATTCATTTTAAGGTCCTACAACAAAATGAATAGATATATTAATCAAGTATGACATATAATTTAATTAAATCCGAGGACATAATTAATTTATCTAAATTTTCAAATTTTATGATAAGAGACACAAGTTATCTATAGTGGGACAAAGAAGTTAAGAAGAAATTATAAGTTTAACACTAACATTAAAATTTATAATCTCATTCATTGTTTTCAAAGAATACTAAAGATAAGAAAGAAAAATTAATAGAATACATTCAAAGGACACATAGATACATGCTAGTGGCCTAATTGCAATGTACAAAATAATCAAAGATGAGCTTGAGCTCTATTCACCAAATTTTGTGAACTTTTTTGATCCCCTTAAGACATCAATTTACGATTTAGGGTGATAGGATGGCTTAAGGGGATCTATGTGTAGTAAGGTCCTAGGACAAAATGGTCCATGGCTTAAGGGAATAAAAATTGGTGGAGTTTCCTAAGGCAACCAAGTTTCATTTTAAGGTCCTACAACAAAATGAATAGATGTATTAATCAAGTATGACATAGAATTTAATTAAATCCAAGGACATAAATTAATTTATCTAAATTTTCAAATTTCATGATAAGAGACACAAGTTCTCTATAGTGGGACAAAGTAGTTAAGAAGAAATTATAAGTTTAACACTAACATTAAAATTGATAATCTCATTCATTATTTTCAAAGAATACTAAAGATAAGAATGAAAAATTAATAGAATACATTCAAAGGGACACATAGATATATGCTAGTGACCTAATTGCAATGTACAAAATAAACAAAGATGAGCTTGAGCTCTATTCACCAAATTTTGAGAACTTCTTTGATCCCCTTAAGAAATTCCATATTAGGACCCCTTAAGACATTGATTTACGATTTAGGATGATAGGATGGCTTAAGGGGATATATGTTTAGTAAGGTCTTAGGACAAAATGTTCCGTGGCTTAAGGGAATAAAATTTGGTGGAGTTGCCTAAGGCAACCAAATTTCATTTTAAGGTCCTACAATAAAATGAATGCTTTTAGAGTTTAGGGTTTAGATTTAGAGATTTGATGACATGAAAACATATAGAAGACACATGAATAAATTTTTACAAGGAAATGAGAAACCCTACCACCTAAACTTAGTGCTTTGAATAAAATATGTGACATTCTACGAATAGCTTCAATATATCAACAATTAGGAATTTTAGATTTCAATTATAACTAAGTTGTTGAGTTACGATGGATCTTGAACCTATTTGGACCTCTAAGCACTCTTGGATGATTTAAAAAGGAAGGGGGGATCTAAAGTGATTTAGACCCAAATTTTTTTCTAATCATATATTTTTTGAAACTTTTCTATGGCATAGACTCTTCCTTCATATTTATATAAATTCTAGACACATGGGTTTTAACAAAAGAACCTAACTGCCACTAGGTGAGGAATCAGTTGATCAATTCAATAAATAAATAATCTTAGAAAATAAACCTTTGTTTATAGAATTCACTTGCATTTATGAATCATCTATCAAGTTTCTCGAAAAATTAATATGAATTTTCCATTGAAATGTTCATCTACAAGTTAGCTTTGATACACTAGTTTAGAGAAAGTACAACATTTAGTTTTCCTAATCTAGAACAATGCCACTGCACATGAGAGTTAAAATAGGAATTAGATTACACACAACCTATAGATATTATAAATAACATACCATAAATTAAGGCTTAAATATGATCATAATGAATCCTTACATAATTCATAAAGGATCTCATCCAAATAAGATTTGGGTAGAAATCATTCATGCTTCACATTTTAATATTTATTTGATTTAATAACATTTATGTGTCTAGCTCTATCCATATTGCACATAGTCTAGATTAACAAGTATGACTTGCATTTCTATTCTTTTTAAGAGAATGTACATCATACACTATATAAGCTAATATAACATTAATATAGAGTGATTACATGCTCATATCAACTAGCATCATGATATATACACTTATTAAATGAAGCACATAGTTTCACATGAGGGACATTATTTTACTTCATTGGTACACTTTCTCAAGTTAAATTATACAATCATGAAGTTTTTTCGAGATAAAATTAGCTATCAAATTTATATTATTTGAACATATTAAATAATTAAATCAATTTGTTGGTTAATAAATAGATCTATGCATCGATTGTTTGTACCTCCTTTATTAGTCAATTTTATGAATTTCATTGGTAGTTGTGTGGATCACCAATGACATACCAAAGTGCACCTAGAACCTATGGACTATAAATTGTGATCCCTAATTTAGGGTTTTAGGTTTACATTTTAGGGTAAATAGCCCATTTTAGGTTTACATTTTAGAGTAAATAGGGTTTTAGGTTTACGTTTTAGGGTAAATAGGGTTTTAGTTTTACATTTTAGGGTTTAGGACCAAGCATTAACCTATGTAAATTAGTTTTTAGGGACCTATGTAAATTTTTTAACCTAGGGTTTTGATTTCTAAGTGAAATGTGTCCAGTTTAGGTTTAGTTTTTATGGTTTTCAATTTACAATTTAACGTTCTTTGTTTCATTGACATTTTTGGTTTTTTAAATGCAATTAAAAACTATAAAAAATTGATCTAAAGAACACTAAACAAACAAAAAAAATACTAATTAGAAAACAAAGAAACAAGATACAAAGCAAAAAAATGGTAGAATTCAACCAACCTGGAGGTTACTGAGGTTGGTTGTGTCAATGAGAGGAGGTGGTAGTCACAATTTTCTTCAATCACGACGTTTGAAATGTGTACGTGATCTCTCTTCTTCTCTAGCATGACTAAAAATGGTGAGGAAAAATGAAATACAGTCACTTATTTAAAAAAATAAATACCTTCATGAAACACATATGGGTTTCAAAATGTGTACACATTTGTGGTTTACGTACCCAAAGTTGAACGAGTACATGTTCGGATTTAGGCTTAGGTACCCGATCTGTAATGCGTTCGCATTTCCTACTAAACTTTTTGTTTTGCCTGAAATTTCCCCTCTTTGTGTACCCAACTTCTTGCTTTTACCCTGGGACCAAATTAAAAAATTCCTAGAAAGGTGTGAAACTATGATCGAGACCCAAAAACCTAGGTGGGACTCATTCGCCCAAGGTGACAAATGAATCTCAAATCACTAAATCTGGGCCACACAAGCTGAAAACACATAAATTATGATTGAATATTGATTTGTGTCAGGATTATCCTCAAAAATATACATTAAATGAGGCTTTTGGATGCAAAATAAGACCAATTAAAGCATAAATAAGCCCAATTATTAAATAAAAACCTAGAAAAGTGTGAAAGTGTGTTACAACACCTTACAACACTCTAAACAAGGCATCATTAAGGCACAACCTTAATGATAGGTTTATTAGACTCAATTAATTAATAAAACCTTAGAAAAGTGTGAAAATGTGTTACAACACCTTAGCAAGGTACAATATATGTTTATTAGTTCACAAGGGGCCAAGACTTAATGTGAATGTGTCAAACACATTACAACACTAAATCAAGGCAATCTTAAGCTCAGTTGACAAGGCGGGCCCAAACAAGAAAGGAAAAGTAAAAGGGATACTTTTTTTGTTTCCACAAAGCTTAAGTAGAAAAATAATAGGTAAATAATCAACTAGAGTGGAAAATCTAGGAAAATGAGAGGGTACATAAGAAAAACTTGCAAGGATATAAAAGATGTAAATAAGCATAAAGGTATTAAGCAAGGAAATGAGGAAGAAGAAGATGCACCAAAAAGTGGGTGAAGGTGAGAATATAATGATAGAAGGTGAAATGAGCACATGAAGCATGTCAAACAAGGAATAATGAAGAAGACCAAAGTATAAAAGAAATAAGGAAAAAAGGAATGAAATTTAAGATATAGGTGTAGAAGTGTATAATTTATGGTGATTCTCATGAATGATTGAACTAGACTTGTTGGTTTAGCCTCATCCTCTAAAAGATCTTCTTTTTCCCAAGAAAAATTATGATGTTTATTTTCATTTAATTATGCCTTTTGTTCTTCTTTACTAAGATTTTCTATATGTGTTTCATCTATATAGTCATTCATACTAGGCACAAACACACGATCCATTGGTGTTATATTAGGAATTTATTTACTTGCCAAAATTTATTTCTTCTTTTCTTGTGGTTGTGGTAGAATAATTTTCATTTGATGAAACATAACTTCTTTCTTTTAAACCCAATCTTTGTTTTGTGTGTGAATCTTAGGTTTTTGTATCATTTTTACTTCTACTTTAGTTGTATTCTTTTTCTCATGAATATTTTGTGGCTCTTTATGGTCCATATAAGGAAAACCAACTCCTTTTTGCTTTGTTATTTTAAGATTTTTAATTTCAGTTTCTTCAGGATATTGTGGAATTGCTTCACTAGTGCATCTCTTATTTTATACTCTCTATTTGTTGCTCATAGAATTAATTTTATGTGCCATAGATATATATATTTTTCTATGGTATGGATGTTACTTGGGAGTATGAATATATGTATACAAAGTGAAAAGTGATACACATCTCTATTAAACTTGATGAATCCACCTTCATGAACAAATTTAACACGTTGATACTCCACAAAAGGTATGGCTTGTAAATGTTCCAACTATGGCCTACGAAGTTAAATAGATTTTTTTTTTAAACAATTATAACATAGCATAACATGGGTGATTCTTTGGGTCCAATTGTTATGGGTAGCTTGTACAATCCAAGCTACGAATCAATAACACATTAGTTTGGTTCTAAATGATTTTCTAGGTCAAGAAGTCTTCTATTTATGAGTATATCAATAATGAATATATCATCTGTCTTTCTAACAACATATAATGGGCCATAATGATTAATTTTTGGTATTTCCACATCTTAAAATGTAATTGGTGGAGTGGGATGTGACAAACAAGAAGATGTAGCATTAGTGTCAACATATTCTATGAAGGCATGTGCATGCACATCATTCACATTATATTTTTCATGTATTCTAGTAACATGCACCTCTAATTATTTATATGATCTAGAAAATGGTTAATATAAATTTTTAATTTGATTTGCAGGTGCAACAAAATAATTTATATTGGCATTGCCACCTTTAACATGAGTCACATTGTTATCTATGAGGTCTTGCACTTTATATTAAGGTACATAGATGATCAAGCGTATAATGATCTTTAATTTTATGGAAGTTGCAAAATGCTTGATCACCATATGTCCTAGGAAGTGGTTTGTTGGGTTCCAATGGATATATCAAAGGAAGAGTACAATAAAATTACGCTTGCTCAATAAGCTTTGAAGAACATCATCCAAATATTCTTATTGTTTTATGAACTTCCTATGAGTGATTGTTTTTAATGAAGGAAAGTATAAGTAATAACAAATTGATTAATGTTGTTCTTCATATTGCTATCCATCAATAAATCAATTGTCTTTTAAAAATTGGAAGGGTCAGATAATTGAGATGATGAACCATATTTTAATGTATTTGATCTTAAGAATTTGGCCTCAAGATTCTTCAAGTGTGTACACATATCTCTAAAAGAGGGGAAGCTACTTGAACATATGTTATTTGTAATAAATAAAATCTCTTAAAAACATAATTTTTAGCACATCATCATCATATTGGTACTTTATTTTACCACACAAAGGTTGATACTTCTAGATGACTTAATCACCCATGTGCTCATTACTTTGTTGGGTGCACTTATCAGGATCATTCACCATTTCTAGTTAAAGCCATATTGACATGAAATTTCCTTAGAAATGCAATAGCTAAGTAATCAAGGAATTGTATTGAACAAGGAGATAATGAATAAAACCTTTGATTGACATAGCGTTGTGGAAAAAACTACAAAGATCTTATCATTATATGAAAAATCCATGCAAGTAGCAATAAAAGGTTGTATGTGAATCCATGGGTCTCCCTTTCAATTATAAATCTCAAACCTAGGGGACACAAACTCAATAGGCAATAGCTTTGTAACAACATCAAATGATAATGGTGTGTATTATGGTATGTTATAAGCTACAATAGAATCATTCTAATTGTTGCTAATTTTTTTTTTAAGATTGACCATCTCTTTTATGCATGCAAATAATGGAGGAAGTACAATGAGGTTATGAGGTAAGAGTTGAGGTCATCGCTATAGATGGATGGATAATATATGAAAAAATTAGCCACGGGTGGGATGTAAAATAGGCATGATTCATAGTTTAGGAGGAAGGTTAGTATGTGACATGAGAATGGATGGTGTAACACTAGTTGATTTGTGCATATAAGAATGAATTGTAAATTGAACACTAAAGGGATTGGATGCTCTAAAAAGTGTTATGGTGGATAGGGTAAAGTTGGGAGGTAGGAAATGTTAAAGGATAAATATTTTTTGGGAAACATAGAGGGAGAATGGGTTGTAGTAGAGGATAGACTATGAGTAACAATGGTGACCATAAGATTATTAGAAGTAGGTTTAGGATTGTGATTAGAAGAAGGATGAGGATGGGATGATACACCATGAAATGTGGGGATAGGGATCCCCAAAGTTTTATTTATATGTATATAAAACTTAAGAATCTCAATAGGTGTCTTCCCTAGGGATTTCATTAGGAAAGATATTACAAGGTGTAACTATGGACTATCAACCTCAATGGTAAGCCAATCAGACTTGGATCACAGTCCTTAGGACAATAGGAAATATTCTAGAAATAAATGAAAATGATTGGAAGCACTCAAAATAAATGAACAATAAGACCTAATATATAAAATACATATTTCAGAATGTACAAAACAAAAATGATAGTTTGTAGGTAAATCTGAGATGGGTCTGATGACATGTACCTTTCACCAATTTTTTTTTTTGAGATCTTCTAAGGGATTGGTTCATCCCTAGGTGAATGGGTCTTTGCTAGGGATTCCAAGATAACTTTTGACAGTTCTCTAATGCTATATCTTGGCTTCTATTTGACACAAGTCCCACTATCAAAAATTCAAAAATAAATTCTACAACCTTGTTTTCATAGCTTGACAACAATGATGACAACTTGTGAAATAATGCAAAATTGCTCCTTCAAGATATCTTCAATTCTTCAACCTATAATCTGCACATACACAAAGAGGAAAAATTGTTTTGTTTGTACAGGGGTTTGTCTTGGTAAAACCCCAATTTGGAAATTAAACCTTGATAGAAAGATAATGAAAAAAGAAGGAAATGATGAATGAATAATGCTTGTTACAACTCACCACCCTTTAATGGATTCTCTTAGAGGACTGAAATAAAAACAATCTCTCTAAAGGAACTTGATCTTGCTTTGCTTGATTGATTTGGATACTTGAAATTCTTAGATTCTTTAGGATCAACAATCCATATTAGCCTTCACAAGATAACCTGAACAAACATAAACTTGCACATGATGTTAGGATCTCAATTGCTGCAAAAATCATTGATAAATTTGCTATTGAATGCTCTTGGCAATGATATTTTCTCTTGAAATTTTCCTTAATGCTAGATCATGCATGATATTTCTAGTTACTAAGTGTAAGATTTCAAATGATCAAAATAACTATGTATTTATAGGTGTTTATCTAATTTCCTAAAAATTAGATTCTGAAAGCCGACAATTGCAAGTTGAACTTGAATCATTAAAATGCCACCAAAAACATATTTTTAAATGGATCCTAGCTCATAAAGGGGACCCATTCATTTTGGGCGAATGGTTCCTAGCCTATAACTCCATGACACTCATATTCCATTGTGATTTAATTATTAATTATATTTATTTAATTTCAGTTCTCCTTCTGAAAAATAGGAAAAATAAGGGTTTAGAATGTATAATTTTGGAAATTAGAAGCTTAATTAAGTCCAATAAATTAAGGGACCCAAACATAATGTGAAATTGTAAAGGTATATAATTTCCTACACTACATTTATCCCCCACTTTAGTTAGAGTATAAATTTATGCTCAAGCTCATCACACTAAAGTAGACAAATATGTGTCAAGAGGGGTCCAAGCATGCACAAATGTTAAAGAGATAGGATAACAAAGGTCAAAGGAGATGGCCAAGCCCCCATGATCCAAGATCCCATGGAAAACCAACATAAACACAAAGTGACATAGATGTATGTTAGATATGTGCAGCAAGACAAGATACACAAGCATACAATGCCAAAGCTAATGCAAAAAGAAAAAAAATATGGACTAGCAAGTTTTATTATGCCATGTCCACAAAATATGATCATAAGGGATAGTGTAGTATACTATACACTAGGTGAGCACCAAATACAAAAAGATGAGAAACACACACTTAATTGATCACAAGGTGTGTACCCATAAAAATGATCATTGCTTCACAAGGCTAGCAAGCTGCATTATGCTAGACACTCATGGAATAAAATTACTTCACAATGCTAACAAGTTGCATTATGATAGACACTTACAAAGTAAAATGACAAGGGAAACAAAATAATGAAAGGTGTTTTTCTTAATGCATGGAAATTCATACCTTAGGGAACATCACACTTGACATTACCACCAAGAGAGGACTAATTGAGGAATAATAAATTCACACCTTAGGGAATACTAGCCATAACATTGCCACCAAGGAGAAAATCATATGCCAAGAAAGGTCAAACTCTTGTAGAACATCAAACCAAATGTCACCACAAAGAAGACACATTACATAGATCAAGAAAGCCACACTTTAAACAAAAAGATCAGACTTCCTAGAAGATGTATGGTATGATCACTAAGAAGGGAACATGCAAACAATGAGAAGGGGACTACATGCCCCCCTTAAAATCTCAAAATACTTGCTATGTTTTTATTTTAAGGAGAAAGAGGGGAAGAGGGGATCCATGAAAAAAATGCATGCCTCCCAAAACTAGTTATCCTTGCCCCCCAAGTGTAGAGACAAGAACAACCACACCAAGGACTATCATCTTGCTTCCATGAAAAAATATTGTTTCACTTAGGATTGTACTACCATGAATGACAATGAACATAACACATAAAGATACCAATGCCACATAGTGATGAGAAACATTATAGGATGAAAATCATTGTTGATTGGAGGAATTAAGTGCCTCAACACAATGAAGAGCACCAAAATCCTTAAGATGTATTTTAGTAATCAAGGACTTACATTCATTAGTACAATGACCATGCACTCGATGATATGCACAAAATGAACTTGTTTTGTAGAATTTATTTCATTTTTTTGGAGGGAGAGATATCAAGCAAGCTTGGAGAATCTAGAAAGGTATTCTCTTGATCATAGTAGAAGATATTCCTTTCTTTTGTGAAAGAGATCTTTCTTTCTTACTACAAGGTTTCATACATACACAAGAATTGTTAGGTTTAGATTGTGGGATTTTGTACTCCCCAAAAAGGAAGGTGTAAAATATAATGAACCCTAATGATCACTAAAACATGTGTTTGAAGATGAAGCAATATCATGACCATGATGAATATTTGTTCGAGGAGTGTTTTGTGTGATGACATTGATATTAAGTGAAGATTTTTTTGATACTTTCATTTATTTTGAGGGAAAATAACCAAGACCTCTTATTTGTTCTTGTGTTATAGGTTCAATAGGGACACAAACATCTTATTTTTTAACACCACATCCTTTTCCATTATATTCAAGTTGTTTCAAAAGTTCATAACCCCTTCCATAAAGTGCATTTATTTATTTTGAGGAGGGAGGTTTGTCATGATCAATTTCATCATATGTAGGTGTGTAATTTGTATTTTCCTCTTCTTTTCTAAAAGTTGTGGATTCACATGGTTTTTATGACTTAGATTATGTTGATATTATGGCAGCTTCTTTCTCTTTTCCTATGTGATCTTGTATTCTCCCATGAATGTAGTTGTAAAATCTAAGGAACCCCAATCATCTTCCAATAACTTTGTCACATATGAAAAACAATAATCATTTCCTTTTTTTGTAAAGGTTCCACTATTGTAGTTGGTGTTAATGTTGTAAGATGATTTTTCATTCCTATTTTAGTTTGTAAACAATACTCAAATTTAAAGTTAGCTTTTACCATGTAAACCCTATTGTTGTAAATGTATTTTAGCATAAAATGTAGCATTGAAGGCACTATATTCATTTCATGAATCCTTGATCTACCTAAGAGGATATTACATGAAAGATTATTTGGCATGAAATGTATAGGATTTTGTAAAGTAACCCTACCAACTTTAAAAAGAAACATTATCACACCAAGCAGTTGTTTTCCCAAATTGTCAAAACCAGAAATAAACAACTTGGTTGAAATTTTGTCTTATCTATGCCTATTTTATCCAAAAGGCTCACACTAAAAACATTAAGCATCAAACCATTGTCAACAAGGGTATGCCTAATCCCAAACTTGTGAATACTAGACACTATCATAAAAACACCATTTTTATTGTGTTTCCAAAGGAGGTAATTCACTTTGATGAAAGATGTCCAAATTAGGTGAATTAATGTTCTCAATCAAATCTGCCACATCATTTGGTTGTGCACTAGGAGAGATGATAAATTTTTTCAAGGAATTTTGAAGCATACTATGGTAATTTAGTGATGATTGGATAAAATCCCAAAGGGACATCTTAGCAGGATTGTTGTGAAGTTGTTCAACAAGATCATATTCTTTACCACTATGTTGAAAGATGTTAGGTGCAAGTGGGAGGTATGGTTCAGGCAATGGAAGGGATGTTGGAGTTTGTCTTGGTTGTGTGTTATTCCTAGTGTTATACATTTGAGATATGATATGATAACTTGATTTTTATGACACAAGATTACTATTAAGTTTCTTTGCAAAACATAGGGCATGATATCAAGGTTTAGGAGTTCCTATATTGAGAATTTACTTAGGAGGTTCAATAACTAAAGAAATATTAGGAGGTTCAAAAGGAATCTTAGGTGGTCCAATTATTAGTGGTCAATTGTGTGTTCATAACCTTAGACGTGGATTTGACTTCTCACTAATGATCTTCTATCAAGGGGGATCTAATGTCACTTTATCGTATTCTTCTAAGCAAGCCACGTTACTATCATTTGAAATACATGTATCGATTATATCATCCTCTTACAACATAATATCTTCCAAAACAAGATTCTCGTGATGCTTAATGGTTGGGTCTTCTAAGATAACTTCGTTACAAGTAGAGGAGGTATCAAGAGAACAAGTATGATTTTCTTTCTTATTAATGATTGCCTCCTCTTGTCCAACAATATTGTCCCAAGTAGGAGAGGTAGTGGGAGAGGAACAAACAAGATTCTCAAGATGCTCAATGATTGGATCTTCCAACATCAAGATACCTTTGTCATAAGTAAGAGAGTTATCAAGAGAAGAACACTTATGGTTGTCATGATTGTCAAGGATTGTACTCTCTTTCACCAAACTAACCTCACACATAGGAGAGATAGTGGGAGAGGGATCAATGAAAAATAAGAAAAAGGGGAAATAACTTCATATTCCTATGCTTGCAACAAAAATTTCTTAGGGTGCTCAACAAGATTTTAAAATAGAACATGAATTATGATAACCAAATATTTTTGCAATGAGAACATGATTTAAAAAATTATCCTAAAGATTTAAAATGCAACAATTTTTCTCAAATTTGTAGTAAATCAAGAAAAATGGCATGTTTTCTTGCACATACAATAACAATATTTCAAAGCAAGGATGTATCGACAAGAACAAAATTCAAACTTAGAGACAAAATTGTGTGAAAAGGCTTGCAGAAACACATGCAAAAGGATAGGTTTGGTTAGGGGTGAATGGGTCCTTGTTCAAGGTTCTAAAAACTAAAAAAATGAATTTATAAGTTTTTTTTAAGGACTACTATTTTTGTTTCCAAACATGTTAATCAATGTCTATTTTTTTGTTTTTGATCAAATTAAGGTATGATGCAAGTGTGAAAAAAAATTAAAAATGTTTTGACAAGTTTTAAATGAAAATTTCAGATGTAAACTACAATATTTGACTAATTGTAAGATGCAAGATTTTGAAAGTGATTATTTTATGCCAGTTTGAAACAAAACTATCCAATTTTTCAATTGATTTTGGCTTGAAATAAAAGATGCAATGGACAATTTCAAATTTGAACCACTTAATGAATGTAATATGAATGTGAATCTAATCTAACTATGACTAAAAAAACCTTAATGCAACCTATAATGCAATATGGAATGCAATTTTTTTGACTTATTTATGCTTTTGGAATGCCAAAATGAAACCCATAATGCAAAAATGCAAAACAATGTAATGCAAGATCTAGATCTAGGGTTTTGTTGTGCAATTTTGCACACACGCCCCACTGAAAGCGGGGACCCTCTTTTTGCTCTAGCTTTTGGCCTCTTAATTTTATTGATTTCATTGCCTTTGGAGGTCCTTAGATGTTCATCTTGCTTGCCCAAGTGATTTCCCCAGGTTGCACTTTGAAAAAACTAGGTTTTGAACAAAATCCGGGATTTTCCAGTCTGCCTGGAATTTCCCATAATCCTGTCTGCCTGGAATTTCCCATAATCCTGTCTACCTGGAATTTCCCAGATTGGCTTTTGGTGTCTTTTGGCCCCTTAATTTTATTGATTTCATCGCCTTTGGAGGTCCTTAGATGTTCATCTTGCTTTCCCAAGTGATTTCCCCAGGTTGCACTTTGAAAAAACTAGGTTTTGAACAAAATCTGAGATTTTCCAGTTCGCTTGGAATTTCCCATAATCCTGTCTGCCCGGAATTTCCCATAATCCTGTCTGCCTGGAATTTCTCGAATTGGCTTTTGGTGTCTTTTGGCCCCTTAATTTTATTAATTTCATTGCCTTTGGAGGTCCTTAGATGTTTATCTTGCTTGTCCAAGTCCTTTCCCTGATTTGTGCTTTGAAAAAACTAGGTTTTGGACAAAATCCGGGATTTTCCAGTCCACCTGGAATTTTCCATAATCTTGTCTGCCTAGAATTTCCCATAATCCTGTCTGGCTGAAATTTTCCGGATTCCTGTCCACCTAGATTTTCCCGGATTCCTCTCCACCTGGATTTTCCCAGATTTTGGTCTGGAGTCCGCCTGGCCCAGATTTTTTGTGGATTTTCCCTTGTCCGATTTCGGGAAGGGCTCCAAATCCCGGAATTTCCTAAATGGAATTTTTCGGTAAATAATTATTTATTAATTTATTTATTTTTTCAAAATGATTTTTAAAATGTTCCTGAAAATGAAAATTTCTTGAAAAAGATGTTGAAAATAAAATTTCCAAAAATGGAAAAAATCTTAAAAATGGAAAGTTTCCTTATAAAAATGTAAGTTTTTTAGAAAATGTTAAGATTTTATTTGGACATG
>VDFB02022656.1:0-47590 GCA_007258455.2 Sequoia sempervirens | reverse complement strand
AGGAAGGCACTCTTGACATCCATCTGATGAGCTGTCCATCCAAATTGAGTTGCAACAGCGAGAAGACGAATTGTGCTCATCTTGGCAATAGGAGCAAAAGTCTCCTCGTAATCAATGCCCTCCTACTATGTGAATCCCCGAGCAACTAATTTGGCCTTGTATTTATCCAAAGTACCATCGGCATGATACTTGACCTTGTAAACCCATTTGCAACTGATAGGTTTCTTCCCAGGAGGAAGATCAGAAAGAACCCAAGTGTGATTATTCAGAAGACTATGATATTCTGTCTGCATAGCCTTTTCCCACTCTAGAATTCCTTTAGCCTCTGAATATGTATGAGGCTCATAGATGTTGTGGATGTTGGCCATAAGAGCAAAATTGACTGTGTTTGGCTGCTTGCTCTTTCTACGAGTTGATCTGCCTTCAATGAGTTCATCATCATGAAGATCTCTGATAGTCTTGAGCCACCACTTAGGCCGACAAGTAGAAGTGCCAACATCTGAAATAGGAGTAACAGCATCTCCTGGGATTTTTGGAACAAAGTCATTTGGATGTGAGTCCTGAGGAAAATCAGGTGGTGCTATATCATGACCGATAGACTCCTCATCTTCAGAGTCAGAATGCTCTGAAGCCCTCCCATTAGGGAAACCAAGAGGAAGACGAACACCCTCATCAGAAAGCTTCATAGGCTGATCCGCAGGACTGGTAGTAGGAACAAATGGACCAATAGTCTCATCAATCACAACATCACGACTGAATATGAGACAATCTGTCTCCACATCAATCAATCTGTATGCCTTCTGATTGTCACTATAACCAGTAAACATAAGTGTCTGGCTCTTGGAGTCCAACTTGGTACGCCTGGTGTCTGAAATCCATACATGAGCTGTAGAACCGAAGACTTTCAGATGGCCCACCTTAGGCTCACGTCCTGACCAGGCTTCTTCAGGAGTCATCTTCTTAACAGCCTGTGTAGGTGACATATTCAAGAGGTAGACTGCAGTGTAGACTACTTCAGCCCAGTATTTCTTAGGTACATTTTTGTACTCCAGCAAAGAACGAGCCATTTCAGTAATGGTGTGATTCCTACGTTCAACGACACCATTCTGCTGAGGGGTGTATGGTGTGGTAAGTTGGCGCTTAATGCCGTGTGTAGCACAAAAAGTAGAGAAGTCAGCTGAACAAAACTCCCCCCCATTATCTGACCTTAGAGTGATAATCTGAGAACCTGATTCTGTTGTGACCTTTTCACACATCACCCCATTCAAAATGGGGACCCCCTAATTTTTGCTCCATTCGGGTCTTTTGACTTGGGTCTTTCGATCTGTCTCTCTCTGTCTATTCTTTCGTCTAGTGATGACCTGGATTCGAATTTTGGCTAAGTCTGGAGGGCTTTTTGATGAATTAGGGTTTACATTCTTTAGACAACTTTGAGGTCAAATTGAGTTGGCTAGTCAAATTCTGAGCTTAGCACTGCTATCAGGATGCTTTGAGCAGGCCCCCACTAAATTTTCACTGAATTTTGATAACTTGCTATTTTTAGTAAGTGCCAATTTGGGGTTTGTTTTCTTGAGATTTTCAAAGTCTGACAATTGCACTGCACTTAGAACGTTGTGAGCTGCCTGCTTGCAAAATTTGAGCTAAAACGGATAACTTGCTATTTTTAGCAGTCTTGCCTCCGAGGGCCACTTTTAGGGTTTGCATGCAAGATTTCTCAGCGCATGTCAGCATAATCTTTCTAGGTTTTCTGAGAGCTTCGCAACGAGGTAACATGTAGGCGGAGTTGATCACTTTTCCGGGACTTGCTATTTTTAGCCAATGCTCGCATGTTGATCATTTTTCTAGGTTTTTTTGGGTTTTTCAAGATCTCTTAGGCAGTGTCACATGCAGACTCACCCGGCAGCTGGTTGGTCACTTTTTCAACCACTTACTATTTTTAGCAAGTTCACTTCGGTAGCTGCCCAGCACTTCAGAATCACGAACCCGATGACATGCAACAGAAATGGAGTTAAACGGAGGTCATTTGAGGCACATGCAAGACGAATTAGGGTTTCGAGCTTTGGGACCCAAAATGAGGGGTAAAACGCCAGAATTTCTGAAAACCGGTGTATCCCATCGCGATCAGCATCTTTCAAGGAGTCCACTAGTAAAATTTGAAGGCAATCGGAGCACTTACTATTTATAGTAAGCCACTTCTGAAACAGGCTATAAATAGTAAGTCAACATCAGGCGCCAGTGTGAACGGGCAAGTCTACCAATGAGGGTCACGACATTCAAATTTCAAGTCAAACGGAGTTGTGGAAGTCTCGAAATCAAACAGTTGCTATAAATAGTAAACCACCTCCAGAAACATGCTATAAATAGCAGGTCAATGCGAGGCATCAGTATGAACAAGTCAAGCAAGTGGTGAGGACCCCATGGCGCGAATTTCAAGTCAAATGGAGTTGCAAAGATTCAAAAATCAAGCACTTACTATTTTTAGCAGGCCTGTGCAGAGGAATTAGGGTTTCCTGAAATGTAGGGCAAAACACGACAGTCACACAGAAGCGGTATCCAGTCACAATCGACATCCTTCAAGCAATCAGCACACAAAATTTGAACTCATTCTGAACAGTTACTATTTTTAGTAAGTTGCTAAAAATAGCAGGTACAGGCAAGCATCAGAAGCCAAAAGCTCAATCACGTCACGAGGGTCGAGGCAAAGTAAAAATCAAGCTTTTTGGAGCTAGAAATCATTTTAAAATGCAAAATTTGAGAAACTTTCTAAAAATAGAAAGCTAGGGCAAGTTGAGGGCAACGTGAACAAACCACTTCAAGTCGGACAAGAGCTTTGAAATTCATCCAAACCTAATAAAATGAAAGCTCCAGCATCAAAATCCGGCCTAGAAGCTTGAAAAGCCACGAAAATTTGCTAAGTCTGAAAAATTTGAAGTCCACCATGTGAAATGCGCCTTAGCTACTTGAGGTTGATGAAAAAATTTCTAAGTTACCAAAACTTGAAGCTACCCATGTCAAATGCGCCCTTGCTAGCTCGAAGTAAGGTGAAAATCTTTAAGTATGAGAAAAATGGAAGCTCAAGGCCTCATATGCGCCCTAGCAAGGAAAGAGGGTAAAGATTTCACTAAGTGTTTTAAATCTGAAGCACACCCTCCTATATGCGCCTTAAGATGAAGAGGATGCCTTGAGAAATTTCTAAGGCATAGAGATTTGAAGTAGACCCCCTCATATGCGCCTTTGAGAATGATGGGTTGAGTAAAGTTAACTAAGTGTTGAAAATGAATGCTAGGACCCTTAATTGCACCTAGCATGACAAAGAGGTAAAAAATTTACTAAGGCATTGGAATTGAAGGTAGATACCCTCAAGTGCGCCCAACTTAAGAAGGAAGATGAAAAAAGTTTCTAAGTAGTTGAAAGTTCCTGCAGGACCCATCAAATGCGCCCAAGGTAAAGTGAGGTTGATAAAAGTTTCTAAGGCAAGGAAAATTCTTTCTCCAGCCTCCAAATGCACCCATCTTAGCAAGGTGGTTAGAAGTTCCTCCAAGGCAATTAAAATGGAAGCACTACCCATGAATTGCGCCCAAGGTGGCTGGAGGCAACATGATGTTTGAAAATATTTTCTAAGTGTTTGCAAATGGCAAGACAGGAGCTCAAATGCGCCCAGCTTGAGGAATGAGTTGGAAAATTTCTTAAGTGTCAAAGCAAGAGAAGAAATGCGCCCCGAGGAGAAGTAAGAATAAACCTTGGTGAAATATTTTTGCAAAGGTTAAAAATAAAAAAATTAAATGTACCCCTTCGTTTGTAGACACATGAATTCGACACTTTCTGAAGGGAATTTTCTTCTGGGTACTGGACGTCTTCGAAGAAGAATTGATTTCAAAGTCTTCCACAGCTCGCCAAGGACTTCGGGATGAAGATTTTGATGGGCACTTGAATAATGAAATTTCCTAAGTAAAAATTTGAAAAAATTTCTAAGGCAAGAAAGGAAAAAGATGTTGAAATAAAATGCACGGCTGAATCGGCAGCCGATATCGCTCCTGTTAGCCCAGTACCAAATTCCGAAATAGTCTGGTATTAACAATAAAAACGTACCGTCACGTTCACCGCGCAGAGTCAGCTCTTCGCGTTTAAAGAAAGGAAGCCAAATATTCTGATGGATTTCGTTGTTCCCAAATGCCCTTTGAGTGTTGAGCTGGAAAATTTCAGCAACGGTTTGCGCGAGCGTCGATGCTGCGTCCGCTGCGCTGAAAGCGCCGGTCGGTGTTTTGATAACCTCATCGTCCTATGATCTGCAAACCGGAAAGCGCGCTGAAAACCGCGGCGTGAAAGTTTATGGCGAAGTTTATGCCTCGCCTGCTTTCGTAGCGTTCGTCTGAAAGTTTGCCGATGAGTTGGGGAGAGATGCAGTCAATACTGGAAGAAAATGGCTAAGTAAGTTGAGACCTTATAACCAACCCCGCGGCAAAAGAAGAAATGTTTTCAAAGCTCTCGATGGGGGAAAGATGAAACCCGCGTTAATGGTCACTATCAAGTACTTTAAAGTTGAAGAACCATTGATCAAGTGTAGAAAATCATCGCCGAAAGGGAGAAAGAGGTTGTGCTTGATGTTAGATCGAGAACTAAGCTTACCGCACTAACCAAGAAGTTGAAGCAAAGCAGAACGATCTATGAACGAATCTTCTAGAAGATGGTGGACATTAATTGTTCATTTATTACTCCACTCCTCTTTTTAGGGTTAGGGTTGAGGTGGCACAATTTGGGCCATCCATCTGATTGTAATCTGGACCATCCATTGGACTTGGCCAGCTATATAAAGGTGCATCCCCCCTCATTTGTAACTCATTAGAATTAGACATTAGATTAGAGATTAGAATAGAGGGACAGCTAGGTGATAGCTTAGAGGTATTTTAGTATAGATTGATAGGATAGTTTGAAGAAGAGGGAAAGTTTTCCTTTGAAAACTTTGTAAGAAATTGTTGTGAACACTCTCTCAATAAAAAGAGTTTTCATTCATGGTGAATTTCGTCTTTTGTTGTGAGTAGCTAGCAAGGTTTCTTCGTCCTTTTGATTCGAATAGTAGCTTAAAGTCGGGTAAATTTCATTTCATGCAAGTAGATAGTAATAATGGAATGTGGTGTTTGATCCAAGCAAGCTTCACTTATCCATACCACTAGCGGGCTCACTAACGGTGTGTTCGCCTTGTGTGGTCAACTGGAAACATTGTCGGCCTAACTTCAATCACAGTTTGAATGATGGTATACGTCGTTGTGATGGTATCTTCATGTCAAGTGGTGGTTTGAATATCTTTAGTCACCTCCCTTGAAGATTGCACCGACTTCGTGGAAGCTGTCCGACGCAAGGCAAAGCGAAGTCCGGTTGAAGTTTGCTTAAGTTGAGCTCCATATCCCGCACTTAGAATAAAATTTAGACTCTCTAGACCCTGCCACCATTTTAAATTCGGTACTTTCTGGTTAGTATAGGAAACCCGTGCTTCGTTGATAAATCTGTCGAACTGTGAAAATCCCTTTCTCCGTTGTTGAACAATTCCGTAAGTCCCCTTGAAATACCAGCAAATCACATCAAGCCAACTGAGACTATCCACTGCATAAAGGAACCTTGGAGTTGAATGCATGATCTTTCTAGCAATCTTAGCATGCAGGAGATTTTGTTCAAGAGAGGATAGAGTCGCCATTGGTAACTTTATTTTGTGTTGGTGCGGTCACGAAAAACACATCAACTGATTCCTTCTCAACTAAGGCCTTATACTACTAAAATGTGCTGAACACATTTGATTTATGTTTCAAAAAATACACCCACATTTTTCGACTGAAATCATCAACAAACAATAAAAAGTACCTGGACCCAGTAACAAAAGGAGAATTCATTGGGCCACATACATCAACGTGAACCAATTGAAGTACCTTGGAGGCTTGCCAAGAATCACCATCTGAAAACGGTGTCCGATGCTACTTTCCAGCTTGACAGGCTCCACAAACTCCATGATTTTGAGTTTGGATCTCAAGTAGACCAACAACCAAACCCTCCCGAGACAGTTGAGAGAGATAGTGCACATTCAAGTGCCCATAACGTTGATGCCAAAGTTTGTCGATGGTTGTACTCCTAGCTGCCAGAGTGTGCTCTTGAGAATCACCGGAATCAGCAAGTCTATACAGACCATGATCCTCAAGTCCCATAGCTATCGTAGTACGAGTCTCCCTATCAATGATGTTGTAGGTGAACAAACTGAAAACAACATCCAACTGGGGAGAATGCCTCATGATCTAACTGACTGAGAGAAGGTTATGTTCCATGCCTGGAACATAGTAGACATCGAGAAAGAGTAAATTTCTTCCTCTTGAGTGAATCTGGACAGTGCCCTTACCAGCAACTGTGTACTCTTCGCCTCCTCCAAAAATGACAGAATTAGAGAATGGTTTGAATTTTGTGAACCAATCCTGACGATAAGTAAAATGCCACGAAGCCCCGGAATCAATATACTAGGTAGAAGATTGTACTAGATCTGCTGTTTGCTTGGCCATAAAAGCATAGAATGCAAATTCTTTCCGCTCAGTGTGCTCTGCGACATTTTCCTTTCAATGAGACCCTCCCTGCTTCTTCTGTTCAGAAGCTAATCAAACCCGACAATTAGCCTTCATGTGACCATACTTATGGCAATAATTGCGCTGGACGTTCTTTTTCTTCTTGATGTCCTGAGAAGAACCAGAGCTTTTCAGCTGAGAAGTTTGCGCCTTCCCTTTGTTCTTAGCAGAAGATTTGGTAGACAACGCTTGCTCAGTGGAGGACGAACTGGTACTGTTTCCAAACTGTTGTCTCCAACGATGTAGAAACCCTAGTTTCCCCCTGATACTGATTCTGACTGTGTTTTTAGGTTTTTCTGACGTTTTTGGTTTTTTTGCAAATTTTGAGTTTTCGATGCAATAAATGAAAGGTAAGGCTTTGCTAGAAAATAATAATAAATTCAATAAAATTGCTAGATGAACAATATGCGTAGAAAATACAAGATAGAATGAAGGCGTTTCCTTTATTTGCTCAACTGGAAACAATACAATAAGATCTACAAGCATGCATTAAAGAATAACAATTTTTATTGTAAAAACCTGGTATTTCTGCCACAGCTGAAGGTACAGAATTTGTACGGCTGCAATAAATAATGAATCTTCCTCCAGTCTGATGATCCCAGATGCCTCCAGCAACCCCAGCGCCCCAAGAGAATGCAAATTTGCAAGACAAAGGAAGGCGTTTCTTTTTATTGAAGAAGTACGGCTCAAGGCAGAAGTACAGCCTGTCAGAAGTACGGCTGCAGCAGCAAAGAAAATGTACGGCCCTTCTCTGAAGTCAATCTCCAAGTCTCTGAATATGGTGAATGTTGGCGCCTGGATGAATGGTAGATATTCTGAAGGAAATAATATGCTGAAGCTCTGTAAAATGAATAATCTCTGATGCTCAATGATTTCCTCTGAATGAGAAAACCTCTGCTGGCAATAGATCAAGTGATATTTCACACCCTCTGAATTGCTTTCCGCTGGAGATGGCTCGTTCCCCAAGGAATTTGAGTTCAAACCCTAAGGTTCTGTGCTCAAATCAATTTGATCAGTTTCTCAAAATCCAATAATCACATAATGCCCAAAACCCAAGGCAAATCCACTATTATGCTGAAAAGTGCGATTTCCTTAATAATAGGGTTTTAATAAAATATTCAACTTTTAATCTTTCAATTTCTCCATAGTCTCAGCTAAATATTTTAATATAAATCGAATGTCAATTTTGGCCCCTTCAATGATGGCGCACCCCTCAATGAGAAATCACTTAAGTTATAAATTAATATTATAACTTTATATTATAACCATTAAATAATTAATATTTAATTAATGCAATTAAATATTAATATCTTCCTCGATACTCATCCGATGACTGATCCGTCTGATGCTGACGAACTCTGAAGTGATTCCGAATACTGCCAAAGCCATACTGCTAAAAATAGCAGGGGTCCCACATCGCCGCCGCAGGCAAAGTGTATCAGTACACCGCAGTGCCCGATCGGTATTCAAACGAAGCTCGGCTGACAAACTTCTACCAATCGTCGAGCCAAAGTTCGGCGACCCTCTATCCAGTCTATCAGCCTACGAGGGTCGTGTGATAGGCCAATCCTGTACTCCGAGAGATGTCACTGAGAAGGGGACATGACAAACGATCCTGTTGTAGAAGCTTGTTACACAAGTCTGGAAACTTCAAGTCAACATTTGTTGAAATAATATTGAGCGCCTCAATGAAATGCTCGTAAGACTTTGGCAAACTCTTCAAAGTAATGATGACCATGTCCTCTTCCTCCATTGTGCAACCAATCACCTCCAACTGATCACGAATGTCCTTAATCTTTGTCAAATGCTCCTGTAAGGACACTTTCTCATCCATCATGATGGAAAAGAGCATGTTCTTGAGAAAGAACGCTCTGCTCTTGTCGGTGGTTTCATGAAGGGCCTTCAAATGATCCCAAATTTCCGTAGCAGTTTTGTCAGACGGTACCTGAGGTAGCTGCTCATCTGTGACTGAGAGTTTGATGAGCATGACGGCTTCCCGGTTGTGCTCATCCCAATTGTCCTGATCCTTTCCAACAACAGTAGGTCGAGGTGATGTAACCAGAACAACCGCATCAAGACACTAATACTCAAAGATGGTCAGCATATGCTGCTTCCAGGTGTTATAATTCTTCCCATTGAACTTCTGGCTACTTTCGAGCATTATATTTGTCAGAGATGCCATCACATACCCTGAGGTCAAACTAGTGAAGGCAAAAAACGAAAACAAAAAGAGAACAAATTCAAAGCAGAAACCCTATCACGGATTTCGAGGCACTTTGAAGACAAAACCTAGAAGATTTGAAGAGTACCCAGAAAAGGTTGATGAAAACCAAAAAAAATTCTGAATACCTAGAAAATTTCGTCAACACCAATGAACCCCGGGGACGCGTCCCCCCCTAAGGCCCTAGCGTCTCCGGAACGGGGACATCCCGGAGACGTGGGGACGGCGTTCCCACATCTCCGGCGACACCACCCTTTTTTTGCCTCACTGCCGAAGACGCGGAAACGTCCCGGCGTCTCTGAGACGCCTGGGCGTCCCTCGAGCGTCTCAAGGACGCCCAGGCGTCTCCCGCGGCGAACAGCCAAAAAGTTAATTCAAAAAAAATTTTAAGACATTTTTTTTATATTAATTGGTTCTATTCGAACCCTAAGGGCATGTGGGGCCCATCTACACTCTTACATGCCTTCAAAAGGCCCTCCAATCTTCATTTTTATTCACATTTGCATTTCTACTTGTTTGCTACAGCAAGAAGAAGAAGAGTAAAGGGTGAGGAAAGAGTGATTGGAGGAGTGAAAGGAGTGATTGCAAGTGAAAAAGGAGTGTCAAGGAGCAAGAAGAAGAAGAGGAGGAAGATTCTTCACCTTGTTGAAGAGATTTTTCAAGCAAAAGGTAGGGTTTTTAACTGATTTTTTATTTTATTTTCTGATTTTCAATGTTTTTCATTTCTTGTTGTTTCATTTTTTAATTTTTCTTATTTCATTTCTTCTTGTTCCATTTTCTAAATTAATTTAGAATCTTAGATTTTGTTTTGCAATTTAAAATTTGTTGAAAAATTTAAAATATAGAGTTTTATTTTTTTAATTTTAAAGTAGGGCATAGGCTGAAACTATGTGTTTATTGATTTTTTTTTTCATTTTGTGAAATGCAGTGTCAAAATGAGCTCCCATAGTCATGAAATGAGTGAGGATGAGATGGAAACTGATTCTCATAGTGCAAGCCAATCAGAATATGAACCTGAGCATGAGGATGAGCCCAATGAGGGGGGTGAGCATGGGTCAAATTCGGAAGGGCAAACTAGTTCCATAGCTAGTGCACCAGTTTCTACTGATTGCCCTTCCCAGCTTTTGGCAAAGTGGGCTAGGGGTTCTTATGATCCCAAATCTCCTCTCAAACAGTTTGCAACAAGAATAACAGCCCCAACGTCATCAACCGGTGGTACAAGGAAATGGAAATGCAACATTTGTGGTAATGATTGGTTTGGGAGAACCACCAGAGTTAATGCACACTTCCTCTTTTGGCAAGGAAAAGGTGTGGGAGCATGTGATTTTTTTAAGAAACCTAAAAATCTGAAATACAGAATTGAGTTCAACAAGCTTTGGGGTGTTCCAGATGACATGGCAATTCCAATGCCTACTACCTTGTCTGGTAGGCAACATATTCAGACTATTCAGCAGATTCGGGAGCAGCAAATGCAGACGTAGCCACATATTTCTACTCCTACATTGCATCAGAGAGCAGGAACATTATCAGGGTCCGCCTCAGGACCGTCATCCACTTATAGCACTATGGCTGAATCACAATAGGGCAAGGGGAAACGCAAGATGCAAAGTCAGCCTAACCCCATAGCTGATTTATTTAATGTGCACTTGAGGGATCAGATAGATGATTCCATTGGCAAGTTCTTTTTTGCCAATGGAATCCCATTCCATGTAGCTCGATCTCCTTATTATAAGGAGATGATTTTGATGGTGGCGAAGGGAGGACCATCATATGTGCCACCAGGTGAGCACAAATTAAGGACCACGATCTTGGATAACAACTATGCCAAGATCAATTCATTGATGGAGATGATGAGGGCATGTTGGGAGGAGTCTGGATGTAGCATAGTTATGGATGGGTGGACGGACATTAGGCATCATCCACTCATCAATGTCATAGTTACATGCTCAGAGGGGCCATTCTTTCTCAGGGCGGTTGATTGTTCAGGGCATCGAAAAGATGTTGATTTTCAGTTTGAGATCCTTCGGGCAGCTATTGAGGAGATTGGGCCACAAAATGTGGTCCAAATAGTGACAGATGCAGCACATGTGTGCAGAGCTACAGGGAGGCTTATTGAGGCAGCATACAGACACATTTGGTGGACTCCGTGTTGTGTGCATGCCATGAACAATACACTCAAGGACATGGGGAAGATTGAGTGGATTAGAGGAGTGGTCAACAATGCTAGAGATGTGCAGATGTATATCTGCAACCACCACACTTCACATGCCATCTTCAGGAGCTTCGCGAAGGAGTTCTTGAAACCAGTTGAGACCAAATATGCATCCTATTTCATTCTTTTGGAGAGAATGCTTGAGTTGCAAGAGCCACTGCAACTCATGGTTATGACACAAGAATGGAATCGTTGGGATGAGGCCAGGACAGAGCAGGGGAAGAGGGTGAAGGAGATAGTGAAGAGTGATGCATTTTGGCATGATGCAAAATATATTGTTGCTATCATTACACCAGTTGTACAGGTCATCAAATATGGGGATGGGGATGCACCTAACCTTGGAGAGGTGTATGAGTGCATTGATTCTATGCTTGGTCAGATGAGGGCAGTTGTGCGAGAGAAGGACCCCACTTTAGCATTCTACAATGTTTACATTCAGCCTATTATTCAGCGTAGATGGGACAGCCTAAACACTCCCTTGCACATGGCTGCTTATGCATTGAATCCGAAGTGGTACATGCCTAGGCCTGGTAGAGTTACACGATTCAGGATGATGAGGTGAAGGAAGGGTTCTTCAGGTGCATTGATAGGATGTATGATGTTGAAGCTGCTGGCAACATTCGCACTGAGTGGACGAAATTTGCTACTCTTAGGGGTTATAAGGCTGCAGCAAAGGCTGACATAAAAACTATGGCACAAGAGGATCCGATTTTGTGGTGGACTTGTCATGGACCGAAATCACTAACTACCACACTAGCCATTCATTTGCTGTCCCAGGTTTCTAGTTCTTCAGCTTCTGAGAGGAACTGGTCTACTTATAGCTTCATCCACTCTCTTAAGAGGAATAGACTTACCTCTAGGAGAGCAGAGAAGCTAGTGGTTGTACATAGTGCCTTGCATATCACTGACCACAGGACACATGTGTACAAGGAGAGCCCAGCAGCATGATGGGATGTAGAGCCAGAGGAGCCATCACAGATTGATGAGGATGAGGATACTTCAGATATAGGGCCGGTTGGTGTTCCTTTGGCGGATCTTGACCTTGGGGAGTCCAGTGGTTCCAGTGATGAGGAGTTTGCCGACCTCCCGAGGGATGATTAGAGGCCTCTGCCTCCTTCACTACATTTTGTCATTTTGACATTTTGATTTTCTACTTGTTTTGATATCATGCTACTCATTGTAATCATCTTTATGATTAGATATTTTTGATATCATTTAATAGAAATCTTCCATTTTCCGATTCAACAATTGTTACATTGTAGTATTGAGTATTACTATTCTAATTTCTAATTAGTAATTCGACATTGAAAACTTCAATATTCAATGTTCAATGTTCAAGTATTTACTAATTTAGTATTTCAATTTTGCTATTTTACTTCTTAATAGTCTTATACTGTTATACATCTTTTCATAACTAGCATTTTAAGTACCATATGTATAGTACATAGTATATACACCCCCTCCCCCCTCTCACCCCCTCGCCACCGTCCCCCCGCCGTCCCGAAATTGAGGTCCCTTTGTCTCCCCGTCCCGAAAACCTGTCCCCCCGTCCCCAACGCCAGTGGAACATAGGTCAACACCCACTTGCACAAATTTTGAGGCACAAACTTCAAGACACCCAGAAAAACCTAACGACAACCCAGTTGAGATCTGAAAAACCCACAAGGAATCTGAAATCAAAAAAAAAATCCAACTTCAAACACAGGAGAAATTTGCAAAACCCTAGTCGGCCATGGACGCACCCAAAAAAATGAAGAAAATCGCAGGAAAAAAAGTGGGTACAACCACAGAGAGAAAATGCGACCTTCAAATCTTCATAAACGCGTCTCAGACAAAGACAAAAAACATGGCTAAGGAAGACCAGAAAAAAATGAGCCAAGAAACGACTTCAAATCGTGCAAAGAATTGACTGAAAACGCACCATAAAAAAAGAGAAATCGCGGCCAAAAGAAATGGCGTCATCGCGGGTTGAAGCAGGGCCGACGCGGGAGAACGCGGCTAGGCAGAAACCAGGTCGCGCGGCCTATGGAAGTTGTACGCAAGCTCAGGAGAAAAAAAATGCGATTAAGAAAATTGCGCCCAGATACTAGTAAAAGGACGCGCCCAGAAAAGGTCTGAAAATGTGGCCTAAATACTCACAGAAATTGCGGAAAATATCCAAGGCGACGCGAAAAAAACAAGGGCAAAAAAAAACGCGTCCAGAAGGGTTTAAATCTCACGCCCAGCAAAAAGACGCCTTTTGAAGAAATCCCACGCAATTTTTTGACAAGAGAGTCATGATTTTAAGTGAGAAATGCTCACGAAAAATCAAAAAACAAAAACCCTCAAAAATTTCAGACAATGATGCCCAAAAAATTCACAAAAGTCTCACATGAAATTTTTTTCCACCAATTACAGACTTTAAAAAATCGCCCACAAACCCTAGAGGCTCTGATACCATGTGAATGGTAAAAGCATTCTTCTATTAACATGAAAAAGAAAAATTACAATATATAGGAATGGAGGTCTACTGTAGATATTAAATATCTACCTACTTGCTACCTACCAGAAACTGTAGACAATAGTTACATACCTAAACTAAATAAATACATTAATATATTGACCATTAACATAAGAATATAATATTCTAACAATAACAAAAAGTGGAAGGCACATAAGAATTGCAGCTTGTTTCTTGCCCCATAAGCCTCAAAACCTACAAAAACTATGGGATGGATGACGAGGACCCATACATAGCCCTATAAAAGACATACCATCATACTCTCAACATGGAGAAGTCATTCTGTTAGGAAATTTCATTTGTAGCACTGCAAATGAGAAAACTAGAATTTTATATGAGGATAACAATCTTTTACAGCTCACCAAAGAGGAAATCATCAATGGTCAAGATGTTCAAAGAATAATGGGAGTATTAATCATTTGGGCAAAGATTTACTAACTTTATGTGGCACTTATAGTTTGATTATTTGCAATTGTATGGGTGGACAGAAGAAATCTAGAAATTATACATGCAAAACTTACAATGGAGTGAGCATTGTTGATTATGGCATTTGCTTGCAAAGTTTGATATAAAGGGTATGAAGGCAATGATTAAAGATTCCCCTTCGGGATTAAAATCAAATCATAGTCCAATATGTATAATGCTATCTTGGATGGAAAAGATATCAACATACGTTAAAAGAGAAACCCAACCACCAACCCTAGCAAAGAAGAAAAATCTTATAACCCAAGAAAACTAATCTATCTTCAAGGAAGCACTAAAGCAAGAATACAAAAGGAGGGAAAATGAATACAAAGTTTCAAAAGCCATGAACTAACAAGCATTATTCAAGAGGCACTTGAAAGATGTAACAAGGCAAAAAATAGGAAGAAGAAAATAAGTTGTTTTCCAACAACTGTTTGGTTCAATGAGGATTGAAAGGCTGCAAGGAGATCTCTCAAAGAGCTGGAAAAAAGAGGAGTAAAACAAAAATTTGTACAAGTAAATTGTAAAACCACAAAAAGAAGAGTTCATGAACATAAGAAGAGAAGAACTAATATATATAGGCAAGAAGAACCAAAAGCTAATATTTGGAGGGAACTTCAGCAAAGAAAAAAGCAAACATAGAATAAGATCATAGCTACTCAATGGTTTGAATATGCAAAGCAATTATACGAGTACGAATTAGAGGCAAAGATTCCTTTCATAGTCAACACAACAACAAAAAGTTATTCACTTTACAAAAGGTTAAGGAAGGTATTAAGAAGATGGGTACAAGTAAGGCTTGCAACATGGTTGAGCTACAAAAAAGATACCTAAAATAGGGAATGAAAATACTCACCCTTCACATTAAGAAAATATTCAACAACATCTTTCAACATGGATTTGCATAGCTGTTCAAAAACATGTTTGAGCACAAATTCAACAAATGGGTAGAAGAAAAAGATAACAGAGCAAAAAGGAAAGCAAGCTTCAAAGCATAACACACAACAATAGATCATGGCATTACTTTGAGACATATCATCGAAAAAGTGAAATGAAAAGGAGGAAGATTATTGTTGTCTTCTAGGCTTCACGAAAGTTATCAACATGGTTTCTAGGAGTAAATTGTGCAAAATGAAGGAATTTGGTATACCAAAGCAATGTAGAGTGGCAATTCATAAGCTTTACGAGAAGATTCGAATAAAAATCAGAACTCAAGCAAGCCTTCAAAAAAAAATTGGACTGACATTGGAATTAAGCAAGGATGCCCTCTCTTCCCTACCCTTTTTGGCTTGCATATCAAGAACTACAAGAATGACTAAATTTGCAAGGATGGGATGGTGTTCTTTTGGGAGAGTATGTAGTGAGACTTATTTTTTACACCGACGATCTCATTTCAATTGCTAGGTCTGCTAAAGGGTTGCAAGAGCATTTACATCCCTTAGACCACTTTTTCAAGGAAGTGACTATGCAAAGTTAACACTAGCAAGACCAACATCATGGTCTTTTCCAACAAAAAGAAAAAAAATCAACTTAAATTACATTTTGAAGGGAGTATTCTAGAATAAATAACAGAGTACAAATACCTTGGGATTGACTTCAACAACAAACTCGGTTTGAAAATTTACAAAAGGAAGAGAATTTTAGGAGGTTAGAGAGCACTTTATGCACTGTAAACCAGAAGTAGATAGGCATAGCTATCAAATTGAAAGACTATTTGGATTCTATTCAGGGGATTAATAATTCCATAGGTGCTTTACGGGTGTGAATTATGGGCAAGCAGCACTTTGGAGAAAATTCAAAAATGTTTAGTCACAAGCAAATTCAAACTAAAAGGTTTGGTCCCCTATCAGATTCTTCTAGCTAAAAAACAGGTACCTTTTCTATTGAATCTATTGCTATGGTTCATCTCCTAGGATGTCTTAACAAAAAACCTTGATAAAACTAAATATCAAATGGATTAACAAATAGAACATTCACTTGAATTCATGTCCAAATAAATAATAACAAAGAAGTAAAGACTTTTGTTATAGATAAATTATGTAAGTCTATGTGGAAAAAGGCATTATGGAAAAGGAGAAAACATTACCTTGACGAATATAACCCTTCTTATAATCATCAACAAAAGACTTACATAGGGCAAATATCCCTTGGAGAGCAAAAAATATGCATAGCCCAATTGAGGACTAACTCACATCATCTTCAGTGTGAAACATTCAAACAAGTAGATGGAAGAAACCCAAACAAGAATGGGAGGAGAGAACATGTGTATTTTGCACAGCTAGGACAGCTGAACCAGAAAAACACTTTATTTTTTATTGTGAAGTTTATAGTTGCATTCTGGCCAATTACAAAAGTATTTTAGCTGCAACTTCTTTACAAGATATATTCAAGGAGAAGAAACTGAAAAAATGAGAGAGCTCATCATTATTAATAGAATATTAACACTTCGGAAAGCTCAAATGACAAGATATGATGTACCATAGACTATCTTTAACCTCATGAAGGTCAAAATTCTTAATATTCTATTATATTTCTTGTTGCTATTTACATCCATCCAATCACCCACCTTATGTAACTCTTCATAAATGAGAGTGCCCGCCCGCATAAAAGACTAATATTTCTATTTCCCTTTTCTTAAATTGATTCGAATCATTGTTACTTTGTACTCTGTAGTGTTCATGAAAAGTGTGCTAACGCATTAACTAGGTGAACAATTTTGAGGAAAATCAGTCCAAGCCCTCCACACAAGCTAAACAAAAATTATATTAGCCATGAATACTTAACGAAAACGAACACTATGAAGCCGTTTGAAAGTCATTTCAAAAGACATATTTCATGTGTACAAAAGCTGCAATACGGCTGGCATTCATTTAAAGTCCCTGACATATATTATTAAAATTTAAAATAGCTTGATTTTGCCAAAAAATCTGCATGCCTATGCTAAATGCCACTAAGAATTGTATTTAAAAATGTAATCAAAGCATACCTATAACAAACACACTCTCTCAGATTAATATGTAAAAATAACCGGCAAAAGAGCGTTTCAGCAGCTGTAGAGAAATTACAACTCGGTTGTTGTGGCTTGCATCCTGCGCCGCTTCACTTATTTTCCTGTTGCAAGGCCTTGAAACGCCCAATCGTCGGCGCAGGTTCGACTTTTGCGGAGGCTATAGCCGGCTTTTACTTCTTACATATCCCACGGCATTGTGTTTTTTTTTTTTTCCCACGGCATTGTGTTTTTTTTTTTCCCACGGCATGTTTGACTAAGTCTTTTTCAGTGGTCTTTCTGGGACATCGATTATGGGAATGTTCAAATCCAGTTTAGAGGGAAAATTAAAAATTAGATATCCAAACCCTAAGGCTACCATCCATTTAACTTCCTTTATTCTTCGAATCTATTTATCTTCGTTCCTAGTCTGAAAACGTCACATAAATTATATTCTTCTTAAAAAAAATGCCCCTCTTTGTAATGGTGAGATTTGAATAGTTATGTTAATTTTTTTTATTTTTTTTAATGAAATGATTTGATATAAAAGATAAATGGCATGTTCTTGTATAAAGTTGAATTTATTCTTTTAATAGTTCTCATTTTATTCTTATATCCACATACTTTTATACATTTGTCTCATTTACACATTTATTAAATTTATTTATGCACCTATCTCTATATAGTCATTAACTACTTAAATTTGATTGTTCATTCAAATAGCCCTCTTTATTTTCTCACATGAGTCAACTAAACACATGTTTTACAAAATTTGATGTCACATGATAGTATTTAAAGACATTCAATGCAATCATTTTACTCATCATCAAAAGACATCTTGAATTCACAAGTCCTTACTCATTCTAAAGCATTAAAATAGCAATCAATAGTGTCTCACTTTGATTTGATGCACTCAAAGGAGTAATGAATATGCATATATCATTTCAAAGGCCCTTAGTTGTTGTCTTAAAAAAAAATTACACAATTCCAAGGGTTGATCTAGGAGAACCTATCTCCTTGCAATACCATGATAGGCCTTTCTAAGTATTTTTAAATATTGTAACATCGCATCAAAGAGCAAAGCATAAGTATATTATTCGAGAGAAAAAGCAAAGCTTTACATTACATCTAGTCAAGTCTAAACTGAAAGGATGAATTCATAATTATGAATTGAACTTGAACTTGTATACTTGATCTCAAACAAAATAATCATTAACATAAATATTACCTTTCTTTAAGTAGGCACCAATATAATTCCAAAATATCCCTCAATGATATGCATTCTTCAATCATAGAGCTAAGTATTCTATCTATCACATTTACTTTCCTAAAATAGGTGTTGTAATTACGAGATTTATAAATCTCAACTATCATTGATTAATCTAAGTTGATTTGTGTTCAATTATTTGCATTTACTTAATTAGCCTAAATTAAACCATAAGGAAACCTTATTTTATTTCGCACTTTTAGTGTACTTGTCTAATTTTACATAATATAATCCTCTTCTAGGGTTTTTTATCTATAATAGGATTTTTAAATCTACTTTTTTCTAGTATTTTTAGCTTATTTTAAAATTTGAAATCTCTTTACATTTTTTTACTTTCTTACTTTTACACTATTTTTTTTGTCTAAAACCTTTTTGCTATAGGAACCAAGATTAAATCCATATCAAATAATGATAGAGGATTGCATTTGCAAATGAAATAGAGGAACATATAAAGTATATTATTTTAGCTTAAATTTATATTATTAAATAGAGCTTATAAAGCCATTTCTTTACAGCCACTCAAGTAACTATCACATACCCATCAATAACTAAAAAAACCCAAACTATAAGCCATTAGACTAATAAAACATTAATACATAACCACAAGCCAACACTTTGGATCATATAAATGTAACAAAGTCCCCTTGATCCAAAAGGAAAAAATTAAGATGATCTAGAGCATCCATTAATCTAATTCATCTTACCCACTTTGTAAACTCATTTCTTGTCTCTTGGTACTAATCAACTAGTGTCAACACTTATGCACAACCTATTAATGTCTAACCCTTTGTTTTGAATTCATATGAGAGAGACACCTACCAATCATATATACATCTATTATCATGCACTACTACCTGCCATAGTCTAAATATCCATTAACTCTTCCTAATATGGTCATGTCAAAATTCATCTACAACATGCCACTAACCATTTGTGTCACATAGAGTATAAGAAAGATTCATCATTTCCCAACTACAATGACTATTTTCCTAATGATTACTTGTACCTACAACCATTAAGTATGTTGGAGCCCATTCAAAAGCCTCAAAAATTATAAAATTGGTTAAGTTTTGTCTTCTTTTTATGCATTTTCTATATTTAACTACCATTAATAATTGATCTAAGAAATCCCAAGTGGGTCCACCCTCCATGAAATTTTTCAAGTGTTTAATAAAAATTTGGGTGTTTCTATGTGATCAAAACGGTCCTTGTCATCTTCCCACGTTGCAGTCTTATGAGTGTATTTGAGATCTAAGGACTAGGTCCCAAGATTTTAGGTTCCCTAAGAACCCCAACCCCCACCCCCTTTTTATTTTATACTCTAGGTCATGAGTCCATGGACGAACTCAAGACCAAGGGGCTATGTTTTAAGGTTATGAATCCTCAATGTGTCTTTTGTCTCGAATTTTAGCCCAAAACCTTGGGACTCGTGATCCCAACCTTTGA
This sequence comes from Sequoia sempervirens, assembly GCA_007258455.2. NCBI lineage: Eukaryota > Viridiplantae > Streptophyta > Pinopsida > Cupressales > Cupressaceae > Sequoia > Sequoia sempervirens. Next base: position 27,897 of record VDFB02022656.1, on the reverse strand, counting down.
TGTTTCATTTCCCACTAGGTGTGAACACCCAGGTGGAACGAAAATCTTGTAGCATAGTTTTAAATTTTTAATTCCCTTTGCGCTCATGACCCCTAATTCCTATTCTAATCCTTATCCCCATATGTCCCTAATCCCTATGAGGTCCCCTTTTCCTAACTTATTATTCATCCCAAAGCCCAAACCTCTAAGAGGACCCCAGACCTTGGCACCATGATATCAATACTAGGTCCATCTCACACCCTTATCCCCATGTTCCATGTTTCCCCACTCCCTGTATATCTTGGTTTCCATTCCTTTCCTAGTCTTGATCCCCAGACCTAAGACACAATATTTTCCTATCATCTCCTCCCTTGTTCTTAATTCCTCTTGAAGTATGATCCTTAATTATCCCCAATTCTTCTTCCTTCTTAGGACCCAATACTTGATCTCTTATGTTCCCTTTAGACCTCAAACCTTCAGGGAAACCTTACACCTCTAGAGCCATCCCCTAGTCTTAATTCCTTATGTGATCCCCATCCCCACATGGTCTCTTCTCCCTAACTTCCTAGGTAAATGGTCCCTAATAGGATTTAACCCTAAGCCTTCCCCCTTCTCTAATCTGTAGTGTTGAGCTCTTTTGGATACTCAACTCTCCATACTAGTCCCATGTCCTAATTTCCTCCTGCCACTTGATTCTCATCAAATTTCCACAAATTTCTTCTACCAAATTTATGTTGGAAGAATAAGAAGTTTTTCATTGATATACTTACCGGCAACATGAGTGTGAGGTATGAATACAAGTTGCATAGTATGTAGTACAGCGTTTTCATTGATGTCAACATTGTGATATGGTATGAAGATCTTTGTGTAGATCATTTTGTATATCTTGAGCATGATTAAAGATGGCTATCTAATGTTTGATCCAGTGTAATCAATTGTAGTGAAGTGTAATCAATTGTAGTGAAAATTTGACTAAGTGTCAAAACAAGTATTTTCATGTAGAGGACATCTAATAATTTGGTCTGTATTGGTTCTCTATGAAGATTCTTGCTTTGTGATTTTCATGTAAATTTTTTGGATGTTAGTGGAGTTCAAATCCAAAGTTTCACATTGTTTTGGTTTCTAGTGAAGAAGTTATGAATGACAAAAGTTTTGGTTTGCCAGCGATAGTGATTGCCAATATAGGGTGTATGTTTTGGTGAGTCCACACTTCTGTGTGGATTGGTATGTGGTTTTGTGGCTTTATGGGAGTGTTGACAAGTGTCAAAAGTATCTAAATTCCATGTGGCATGAATTTTTGAGGTCTACATGTTTGTTTGTGGTTGAATAGTTGGTGAATTATGATGTTAGTTCATTACCGGTGTTGACCTAATATGATATGAGTATTGTGGATTTTAAATAAGTGTTGATGCATCATGTGGGAGCTAATATAGGTCCATGTCGACCTATTTGAGTTCATTACAAGCCTTATTTGTGGCGTGAAGTATGTTTTGGGCTGACAAGTTATATTTTGCATAATACATTTGAAACGAAGAAAAATAGGTTAGGTAATATGAGATGAGTTCACCAAAATGATAATAGATAGACCTATTTTTCTTTATTTTATAAGGAGGTGAGATCTACACAATGAATTGAATAACAACCCTTAGGTGAATCAAGTTGATGTGAGAATCTTCATATTTCCTTATGATTGAAGGATGGGGGTCAAGGTCAAACAACACTTTGGGGAGAAAAACTAAAAATAGCAAATCAACACCAAAATGCAATCTAACACTTGAAACAACAATACTAAACTCAATATTTGTAGAACCAAAAAATAGATTGCAGATCTGAGAAGGGAAAAAACATGTGTACTAATCACCAAAAGTGCTTTTTAGAAGCCGATTTGAGACTCATTCGCCCATGGGCTAATGGTTCCAAGTACAAGGGTTTCAACAATCTTTTGGGAGCCTCTGACATAGATCTGTAGCTTTTTATTTGTCCAAGTGTCAATGTCAGAAAGTCAGAAATCCGATCTATAGGTTAGATTCTATGATTTGACAACTTTGACAACTTTTTGCAACTTTGACAACTTTGTAAATCTTGCACTTCAAAAGGTCTTCAATCTTTCTTCAACCTAGATCTGCAATCACACACATAAGAGAGAAAAATGTTTGTTTTTGGGTGAATGGGGGTTTTCCTTAGTCAAACCTCATTTTGTAATCAAACCTTGAATTGAAATAATACATGAAAGAGGGAATGAAGAATGAACAAAGCTATGTTACCACTCAACAAACCCTTGTAGAAACCTTGATAATGGAGAAGGAATGGCTAAATTGGATGTGGATCTTGACACTTGAATAATGCTTTGAATGCTTGACTTGATCTTGAAACCTACATCACAATGTTAGCTCCAAAAATATGCATGATGCAAGAAGACTTTGACATGATGGATATATATTGAATGTTGCAATAAATCTTTGATATATTTGCTCTTGAATGCCTTTGGTTGCTCTTGAAATGCTCTTTTAGATCTTGAAAAATGTTAGATTGTTTCTCTTGAAAATCTAGGTGAAACTTAGTGAATAACTTTGTATTTATAGGTATGTATCCTTAATTTCTCAAAATTCAAATATCACAAGCCAACATTAAATTATGGATTTGCAGATGTTAAAATACCACCAAAAACATAATTTAAATTTAGGTCCAAAGGTCTATGGAGGACCCATTCGCCCATGGGCGAATGGGTCCTAGGTCCCTATTCATGGAACACACATTACTCAAGGTAAAGTGTTATGTTCAGGCATTAATTATGTCAGGTTTCCCCTTTGGAAAATGTAATTTATTAGGCTTGTAAAAGAATAAAAGGGCTCATTAAGGAATAATTAAGCTCAATTTAATTAAGAGGGCCCAAACAAGTGTAAAAATGTAAAGAGGCACATTTAACATCACTAAATTAAGGCATTATTAAGTCCATTTTAAAGAGGAGGGCCCAAACAAGTGAGAAAATGTAAAAGGGATACATTTTTCTACACTACAACATCAATTAGGCTGACCTAATTGATGTTGGGATGAAATTGGTATAAGTATGAGTTCATTTTAGTGTTGGATATAGTGTATTAGAAAATATGCAAGTATAGTGGATGTGAATTGTGTGAAAGCGATGCAAGTGCAGAGCAAAGCAGAGTGTTAGAGCAAAGTAATGAAGTGTGTTGACTCTGTATAGTGAGCTTCAATGGAACTATATTCCAACATGTTGTAGATGCATTCGTAATAGATCATTTTGGCTATGTTCCACTTCTCTCTTCTATCTTTTCTTATTTGTATGATTACTGAGTCCACTGAGATAGTGAGTCCACCTATAGTGAGCAATTTTATAATATCTTATAACCGGTTATAATATATTATGAGGTAATCCTCACTGTGGTTTTTCCCTCTTTGGGTTTTCCATTTAAAAATCTGGTGTTCATGTGTTATGTGATGTTGATGGTTGATTCCATGCTTTCCTTTCTTACTACAAATAAAATGCGCTATGTGGAATGAATGTTTAGATGTTTAAGTAGTTTCAAAAAATACTGATTCACCCCCCTCTCAATATTTTGGGTGTTCAACAATTGGTATCAGAGCTTGGTTCCTTGGAAGAAGCTTAACCACTTGGGAAAGATCTTGGAGGTTGAACACATGGCTCTTAGAAGATATCCTACTCCTTCATAAGATATTCCTACTATTGGATTCACAAAATAAGAATGCATGGTTGATATGAATGGAGAAATTAGAATAGCTCTTGAAGATCTGGAAAGGATTGAAAGTGAGAACAAAGATCTAAAGGAAAATGTCAAAGAAGTAGATGAATGCATCTAAAAATTCAGAGAGAAAATCTAGAAATTTAGAGAAAGACATAAGGAGGCTAGTGAGAAGTTGAAGCAAGCCAATGAAACAATTACCAATCTGAAAGTGCAAGTTGAAGAACGAAAAAAAGGTGAAATTTATCTGAATGCAAAGATGAAAAGAAAATCTGAAGAATGCTCAAAACTTGAAAAATAAGTTGTGACCTTGAGATTAGATCTTAAGAAAGCAAAGAGTCGTGAAGAAAAATTCAAGATGAGTTCTACAAAGCTTGATGAAATGATTGCAAACCATAAAGGATCTAAAGACAAAGAAGGATTAGGTTTTGAAAAAGGTGAAAGCTCAAAGGCAAATCAAACTCCAAATCAAGCCGAAAAGAAGATCGAGGACAAGAAGAGTGATGGCAAGCAAGTTTGGAATCAAAGGAAAGACTTCAAAATACCACCTATCAGACACCCAAATTCACAAAAGTACCCATCTTTTAATGGTTTCTATTATTCTTGCAATAAATTTGGACTTAAGGCTATGGAATGTAGAAGCATAATGAATCAGAATGTTCAATATTTTCTAGGTTAGTGCTTTACATGCAAAAGGTTCGGTCATAAGGCTGGTGAATGCAGAAATAAAATGATGAATGGCTATAACAATTGTATGATGTTACAATCTTCCAATGGCTACTGTTATGCATGCAATGGATTACGACACAAAGCTAATCAATGCAAATCCAAAATGGGTGGAAGTAAGCTTGTTCAAAATGTCATCATATGTTACAATTGCAATAGACCAGGACACATTTTTTAATTTTGCAAAAGCAATAATATGAAGAAGAACAAACTGGTAAAGAAGAATGATCCAGTGAAAAAGGGTGATCTAGTAGAGATGAAGAAAGAGATGGAAAAAATTTGGAAAAAGAAGGAAGACAATGAGACTAAGCCTGAGTCTATACCAACATTTGGTGTAGATGTTTCCTTTGGAAACTAAGAAGAAAGCTTTGTCTTAGAGGGATCATTAACAAAAGATCCTTCATCTCTTGCCAAAGAAATGGTGATGATTCTTTCGCACATGGATGTAACATGTAGGTTGACATGGTTAACCCATTGGAGAAAGAACCAGTGGAAAATATTGAGTTGTGGAAGTTTGTGAAGCATTTGAAGTTGACTGTGCACATAGTTAGGGTTTTTACCAACTTTTCAAATTGTGTATTCAATGTGAACTAGGTTAGTGCAAAAAGGTTTATAAGTGATTTCATATGCAATCTAAGTCATTTGCAAATGAGCATTTGAGAAGAGCAGAGCAGTGAAGGAGTGAAGCAAAGTGTTTGAAGAATTTTCAGAAGTTCTTACATGCGAAAGCCCTAACTGGAAGGCGATTAAAAGGTATTTATAGTTCTATCTTTCCCTAAGTTTTGAAAGTGTTTTGAATTTGTTAAATAATGAATACACCAAAAATTGTAGAGGTAGTGGATCATCCTTGACCAAAATTCAAACAACATATCGACAAATCCTTGGTGGATGACCTCGATGGTGCATTTCCACACATCCCATATGGGGTTTTGCACATAGAAGATGTAAGGGTTTATATACATGCAAAGTTGGAAGAATATGATCATTGTAAAGTGGGTGATGTGTGGGTTAATGAACTCACCAGAGACAACTTCAAACTGAAAACAGAATTTGAGAGCTTGGCGGAGAAGAAGCTCGATGTGTGGCATTGCTTTCCTAACTTTAGTCATGATGATGTGTGGATAAAATTTTCCCTAAGTAGAATACATGATAGATTTTTCTAGCTTGACATACCCACTTGATTAACAAAGTGGTGATTAGGGTTGTTATGTGTTTATGCTCAATCAGACCAGTTCTGACAGTAAAGTTTGTAAAGAATGAAGTGGTTATGGAGCTAACTAGAGCAATATATGATAAGAAGGAATTAAAAATCAAGAACATCAGAGATCTGGTAGTCAAGTATGCCTCCATGATGATTGAATACAAAATATATTTCAGTAATAGGGAAAACTTTGTATCAACAACCTCCATTAATACAACATATGAAATGGTTGTGAAGGGTGCATATTATGACTTGTGCGAGTTATTGAGGGAATAGTTGTTTGAGAATTTGCAAAAGACAAGGGATTCAAAATATCCTTTCAAATCTGACACATTGATCATATGTTTGTTATTTTATTTCTTGAATGAGGTTCCTGGTATAAAGAATATAGTTCGGTTGAAGGACAAACTAGTGGCTCATTAAATCAAAGACCACCTAAGGAGGTTAGGTAATGTGGAAACTCAAGAAGAAACATTATGGGGATTCTTCAAGAGCTTTCAAAAGAATATACAGGTTAGAGAAAGGATTCCCTGGAGCATGGTGGAGAAATACAAGGATGATATCACATTCTTGGTTATAAAATATAGTTGTATCATATAGGTTGTTGAGACTAGGATTGTTTGGATCCTAGAGATGGGATATAAAATTATAGAGGAAGATATCACCGGCTCAGTAGACTTCATGTTGAGAAAACCAAAAGACACCTCTGAGGAGAGATATGGTACATATGAGGAGAAATCCATGGAGGTGCACATGGATCAGAGGCAAAAATAGGTAAAGAAAATAATGTAGAAGATGACTACACAATTTGTGAAGGAAATGGGCCACATAAAAAAACAAGTAGAGAAGGCTAAAGCCATTTCTGGCTCATTGGGAGGATCATCAAGTGTTAGAAGATCTGGTAGAATAGCTACCACTCCTCCAGTTGCCTCAAAGTCCTTCGAGACTAAGTCTACTATTGGAGAGAAAAGAAAGGAGTCTACAAGTATTCCAGTGAAAGAGAAGACACCTCCAACAAAGCAACAAAAGATGTATGTAAAAGAAAAGGCCACTCCAACAAAACAACAAATAAGCCCTGCAAGAAGAAGAGTTAAAACCAAAGCAACAAGAGAAGCATACTTAGGAGTGAACGTTGATAAAGAAGAAGGACCAAAATTGGTCCAAAAAAGGAAATCTAATGCTTCACAAGGTGAAGCAAGTACTAAAAGATAAAAGGTCGATCTAGTGGACACTGATAGTGAGGTAGAGATTTAAAAAGAAAAAGAGGGCTATGAGATACAAATGAGAGAAAAAAAAATAGAGTCTGAAAAAGAGAAGCAGACATTGGATGACAGAAAAAGGAGAAGAAAAAGACTTCGATAAGGACACATAGCCCTATGAAAATTGATGTTTTGTTCAATGGGATTGTCGAGCATGAGATGTTAGAAGAGACTGTTGCACTGTATACTACTACTAATGACATAGATATGGCTACCATTGAAGAAACAATTGTAAAATATAGTCACTTTTGAAGTAAATATGAAGAATACTTAAAAGTAATTTCTTGAATAATTAAGAAATGTATTATATGCAAGAAGACAAGAGGTCGTTGATGAAGAGGAAAAGTTGAGAGAATTTTTCTTGGAGAAGATTAGTGCACCCATATCAGATGAAAATAAAGCCACATTGGCTTAGGTGTATAATAAGGAGTTTCGAACTAAGAAAAGGGTAACCACCCTTATGAGTAGAGATCAAAATGATCTTGAGAGGCTTTGAAATGAATCAATTGAAAAAGTTGTGGATTTATCACAAAGGCTAGTTATTACTCTGGATAACACAAAGGAAATGCATGATGGCATGTCGGCTCCAGATGTGAATATTGTAGAAAAAACACAAAAAGAAGATGCTTAACATGAGCATGACATTAAAGAAGAAAATGTATAGAAGGATATTGATTATAGTCTTTTGAAAGTAGAAGAAAATGTTATCGGTGAAGAGAACGCTGCATGAGAAGGTACTACAGATGATGCTCCTCTAGTAGGAGATAATACCATTGCAGATGTTAATGTTATAGAGGTATAGAAGGAGGATGCATCTATAGTTCATAACTCCCCTCCTTTACAACCAGAAGTTAATGCAAAGGTTGCACAAGGAAATACAAAGATGAATATGCCTCTAGATAGCACTGAAAAAATTGAGGATGATGCAATGAAGGTTGAGGAGTCATTGGCCAATGTTGAAGTTAATGAAGAAAATGTAGAAATCAACATTGGTGACAAGGAAAAGGTTTTAGAGAAGAAGGATGCAAAAGAAAATACAACTAGAGAATCTTCTAGTACCTCTAGAGATTCCTTGAAAAATTTGTTGAGTAAGCAACTCCAATTCCAACCCATAGTTTATGCCCAATTACTTCAACTTTTGATGTAACTATAGTGTCAAAAAAGTAGTCCTTTTTCACACTTAATTTGGGAATAATTGAAATATAATTAACTTAATTGTACCTTGGGTTAGTGTTGAAAAGTGTTGTACACATTCACATTAATCTAGGCCCATTTTCAAACTAAATATACTTAAATTATACCTTACTAAAGTGTTGTAACACACTTTCACACTTTTCTAGGGTGGCTTTAATTAATGGAGCCTAATGGGCTCCTTCTTCAAATAAAATGTACTTAATTTATACCTTATTTATGGTGAACATTGTAAAGTGTTGTAACAGACTTTCACACTTATCTAGGGTCCTCTTAATTAATTGTGGTTAATTAGAGTTAATTAGAACCTTTAATTCAAATTTAAGCCTTATTTATGACACCTCCCGAAGATCTATCCCAACACCCATAATTCAAATTACATAACATTTAATTGGGAAAAATCAAGGTCCTAGAAATTGGTGCTAGGACCCATTCACCCTAGGTGGGGAATGGGTCCTCCCTCTTAAGGACCCACCTTTTTCTACATTTTTGAAATGGGTTTTTAATGTTCTTTCATTCCCTGAAGGTAAGGTCCTAGAAAACTGTGCCAAGACCCATTCGCCTTAGGTGGAAAATGGGTCTTCCCTTAATGAGGACCCCCTTTTTGAATTCCATTATGGTGATAATTTAATAATGTTTGTTTCCAAATTTGGTGTTGGTCTGAATTGTCTGAATTTCATGGTTAATTCTCAAATTATGTATAAATACAAGGCTATTTTCACATAGTTTCAACTAGAAGAAGATTTCAAGCAAGCTAAGAGACAAAGAAATTTCATGAGATCAAGAATTCATAGTCAAGAAGCAAGAAAAACTGAAGTTTGGAGCAACATTGTAAGGTCTTCAAGCTCATTTTGTGTCCAAGATCAAGAATTAGTGAAGGTTGATGTTAGATGTCTATGGAGAATCATGAGGGATTCTAGGTGTTGGGAGGTGCACAAGACATACAACCAAGCCTAAGGACTTGTTTCCTAAGTGATTCCATCTTGTATAATCATCCTATTTGCAACCTATAAGAGGTATTTTCAAATTTGTGGCTTATTAAGGGAATTGGACATCTCCTTTAGTGAGTCGTCTACATTGTTCACATTACATTTAGGGTTCTATTCATCGTCAAAGGTTTAATTACCAACAAGGGGTTTGACTAAGGTAAACCCCTATCCACCAACAAACTACCAAATTTGTCTTGTAGGTTACAGGTAGATCCATATCCAAAAATAGGAATTTCAAAGTGCAAAGGAGAAAAGCAAACCTGGAAGTTGAAGATCAAATTCAGAGATTTTCAGAAGGACCTAGCAAGACCCATTCGCCTTTAGTGGTGAATGAGTCCCTGTTAGGGTTTGAAGGGTAGCAGATTCTACAGTATACAAGATTTTGTTTCAGGTTCAAAGCTCCCTGAACAATCCTACCAGGACCCATTCGCCTTTGGTGGCAAATGAGTCCCTGTCATCAATTTAGGAAAGTCAAATTTGACTAGGTGCACAATAGTATCTCCTTGTTTTGCCAAAAAAGTTACAGATTAATTCTGTTTTGTATTAGATTTATTCATTACATGTGTTAGACCTAGAATTAGGGTTTGCATATTATTTGAATTCATTCCCCTCAAGTTGTGATTTAGCTCACTGCCCCATCCTTGCATAGAGGAAAGATTGCTAAGATCCCTCAATCTTGAATTAATTCACCTCTTAGGTTGATAGTTATTTCAAGATTCTTGGATCTCATCTTTTGAATGAAACCCTAACTAGACAAAAGGGGGTTAGAATTCATTGCCTTCTCCCTTTTCTCTATGTTTTAGTAACAGGGGAAATTCGACATGGACAAGATTTCTCCATTACACAAGCTTCAATTGGGTGATGCATTTCATGCCTTTGTCGAGAAGGAAATTCTGCAAACGCATCAGAAGAGTGCAAAATTGATTGATGAAGCAATTAAGATTTTACAAGAGACCATACCTAATGCCACCATTAACAGTTCTTTATCCGGTATGGAGAACTTAAAATTTTTGCTTGATTAATTTAAGGAGTACTCCAATGGATTGAAGGAAATACTAGAGAAAGAGATAGATAAAAAGGTGAAAGATAAGAGGCTAATGGATATTACAAAAAGGTGTGCCACCACACACGCTAAATTTCAAGATAACCTCAAAGATGTACATGATTGATTGGCGGAAGCCAATTTTTTTTTTCAATTTTGTATGAAGTGGCCTAGCTCCACCAAGAGCATAAAGGATGAGATGGACTCCATTGAGTCCCAAATTGATAAAGCCTCTGGTGCCTATGATCCAACACAAGACATTAGTGGGAGCATTAGGAGTATGATAGAGAATTTGTACAAGCAGTTTTTCCAACTGCAAGTCCAAAAAGAGAAGATAATTGTGCAGTTTAGTAATCTTAGTGATATGGTAAATGTCAAGTTCATAACTATCTCTAGTGCCTTGATTTCATGCATAGAAGGTAAAGAAGTTAGATCTAGTACCTAACACTCTGGATGATGGTGAAGAACTTCTGATGGAGTTTGAGACTGAGAGTTGAATGCTTGTCCTCACCAAGAAATGCTAGGAAGAAGGTAAGAAATAATGGTAAACACGCCTTGAGAAACTTCAGGTGTCAAATACTTCCTCCAAATGAATGTATTTCTTTTTATGCATTTTAATTATTATTCATATTTCAGTGTATATATGCGGATGATAGAGTTAGGGGAGTTGGTCAAAAATTTTGTTACTCTCATTCTTACATGTATATATCAATTAGGGAGAGTATGCATGTAATCTGATTGTGAGTGATGTTAAAGGGGGAACAAGAATAGAACATATATGCACCCTTTTCCCTTGATGTCAAAGGGGAGAGTGGTTTTGGAGAGATTGTGGCTTGTTTCCATCAATAAAAAAGGGGGATATTGTTGGAAGAATAAGAAGTTTTTCATTGATATACTTACTGACAACATGAGTGTGAGGTATGAATATAATTTGCACAATATGCAGTACAATGTTGTCATTAATGTCAACATTGTGATTCGGTATGAAGATCTTTGTGCAGATCATTTTGTATAGCTTGAGCATGATTGAATATGGTTATCTAATGTTTATTTGTAAGAAGGTTTGATCTGTTGTAATCAATTGTAGTGTGTACAGGACAAGGGATAATTTGGTCCACATTGGTCCACTGTGAAGATTCTTTCTCTATGGTTTTCATGTAATTTTGTTGGATGTTAGTGGAGTTTAAATCCAAAGTTTCACATTGATTTTAGTTTATGGTGAAGAAGTTATTAATGACAAAAGTTCTACTTTGCTAGTGATAGTGATTGCCAGTATAGGGTGTGTGTTTTGGTGAGTCTTCACTTCTTCACGAATTGGTATATGGTTTTATGGCTTTATGGGAGTGTTGATAGGTGTTAGAAGTATCTAAATTCCAAGTGGCATGAAGTTTTGAGGCCTGCATGTTTGTTTGTGGTTGAATAGTTGGTGAATTATGATGTTAGGTCATTATAAGTGCCAACCTAATATGATATGAGTATTGCAGAGTTTAAATATGTATTGATGTATTATGTGGGAGCTAATATAGGTCCACACTGACCTATTTAAGCTTGTTAGAAGCCTTGTTTGTGGCATGAAGTATGTTTTGGGCTGACAAGTTATAATTTGCATAATACATCTAATTAGGCCGACCTAGTTGATTTTGGGATAAAATCGGTATAAGTATGAGTTCATTTGATGTTGGATATAACGTGTTAGAAAATATTCAAGTGTAGTGGATGCAAATTGTGTGAAAGTGATGCAAGTGCAGAGCAAAGCAGAGTGTTAGAGAAATGTAATGAAGTGTGTTGACTCTGTATATTGAGCTTCAATGGAATTGTATTCCAACATGTTGTAGATGCATTTGTAATAGTTCATTTTGGTTGTGTGCCACCTCTCTCTTCTATATTTTCTTTTTTTTTGGGAAATGAGTGAACTAGGACAGTGATTCCACCTGTAGTGAGAAATTCTATAATATCTTATAACCAGTTATAATATATTGTGAGCTAATCCTCACCGTGGTTTTTCCATCTTTAGGTTTTCCATGTAAAAATATAGTGTTCATGTGTTATGTGATGTTGATGGTTGATTCCATGCTTTCATTTCTTACTGCAAATTAAATGTGCTATGTGGAATAAACATTTAGATGTGTATAGGAGTGAATTTACATCCCTTATGAAAATTCCCCTCTTTGCCCTTCTTCACTTTAGAAAACTAAATTCCACACAAGCCCGCTGCCTTCATTGCACTTGGAAGTCATTTTGTGTGTTGGCAGAGGAATAACTATCAGGGATGCCTGTGCGGTGCATAGACGTTTGCATGACATGCTTATGTCCTTGGTAGATTCCTGTGTCTGGAACCTGCAGAGGCATTACACTTCTCATTGGGAGTCGACTTGTAATGCCCCCTTCAATTGACCGACCTGAATATGGCCGCTTTCTTCATCCTTCCATCAAATTCCCTCCTTCTACATACATTTCAACTTCTTCACAACTTCTTTTGCATCCTCTAAGATTTCAATCCATCTTTTAAGCACTCAACTTGATCACTCTCCTAACATTCTAGTAGCACTTTTGCACTCCAAAGCAACAACATCACTCCATCAACTCAGTAGAGCAAGTGTGGAAAAACACCATTGTAGCAAGGGATTGAGTCCTCTCATTTTATCCTCCATTAGCCTGGAGTGCTCTTGGTGGAGGCGGTAAGCTTTCTACTCCTCTCCTCTACTATTTCGTTGAGTAGCACATTACTATTTGTAGTGTTTTAGTGTTCTTTACTTCATTGCTTTTTTTCATCATACTATTTCTCTATCCTTACAAACTTGGCTTTTCGTGGAGGTGGAAACACCAAAATGAGGGTCTGATTGAGGTAGGCCCCTATACAACCACCCAATAATTTTCCTCTTCATTATGTGTAGGTGGACGTGTGGCTTGGAGTTAGCTAGCGAATGAGTACCTTTATGAGATTATTCTTGCCAGCCTAACTCTTGTTTATTTGCTTTATCATATTTGTACATATCTTCCCTATTGCATAGTCTTGTTTTGGACCTTTGGAAGTAGTTATCTAGGTTGTTAGTCTATTTTCCAGTGTTCGAACTTGCTTCTTTAGTCCTCTGGTCGTACGAACACCAACGCACCTGAGAGACGCCAGTGCATCGTACTGTTGTCTCGAAACCATGCTTCCATCCTCAAGTAGAGAGCTTCTTGAGGCACAGAGTTAAACCAAAAAATTGGCTCGCTTAGCCCCATTTTGTGTTTTGGGTTTGCAAAGTCATTTAAGGACCTTATAGTCCTCATCATTCTCATTCTGCATTTCCTAACACCCCGTTAAGCTGAGGTAAGTTAGGGAAGCCTTCTGCTCTTGGATCTTCATGACCTGGGGCCTTGAACATGGTTGGTCCCCCTCTCTTACAAGATGTTTAAGTGGTTTCAGAGAATACTGATTCACCCCCCCTCTTAGTAGTTTGAGTGTTCAACAATTTACAGACTCCCTCTCCACTTTTGGACCTAGCTCCAAGGTCCCTCATGGACCCAAAAACTTTTCCAATAGTTTATTTCACCCCAAAATTCCTTTACAAGCCATTTCACCTAACTCCATGACCTACCCATACTTTATTAATGTCAGATTCAACCCTACAACCACTAATTTCTCCCTTCCTGGCCAAAAAAGTTATATTCAAACATGAAGGGCACACTTCCATGTATAGATCCAACTATAAACAATATGGGTGCCCATTTTTCTATTATGAAGATCATTGGAGTTCTTATCTCCTTACACAAATCTATATCATCCATTTTGAAAAATTCATGGAGGTAGATAAACCCTGCATGCCACATCCACGGGTTCCACTTCCTCCTAAAATTCCCATGAGTTTTTAGATTCCAAATGCACGAAGATTATAATTACCATTTTTTTACCATTCAAAGGGTTGATTGCTAAGATATTTTTATAGTCTTGGGAAGTCTATAACTGATTTTAGTGCATCAAATACTACTAGTCTAAGCTTCAAATGAAGTAATAAATATTTTGAAGGGTAAGAATGGTTTACAAAAGCCTATTTCCATTTAATGGTATGTCTCCATGGAAGTTTCTAATGATTCAATGAAATCTATAATCATAGTTGTGCATTTTCTCTCACTACATTTGTTGGTATAATTGTAATAGGGGTCAAATGAAGGGTGACAACTTACAATATCCATTAGGGTTATTATAGTGGTCTTTCCTTATTGGATAAGGGTTAATATTGTTTTGAGATGGATTATTATGTATCCCCATACAATATGATGTGATCTTTGATTGTCATGTAAATGACAACTAGTTTTTTTGATACTTTGTCTGATGGTATCTCTTTCATTCTTGTTGTTCATGACTATGTCACCAAATGGAGTAGGAACTAGTCCATAAATTGGTGAAAGGTCAAACATCCATCATTTAAACACTCTCCATCCTTGTTATAAGTAGGAATAGATTAGGTTTAGCTTAGGTTATACATGCTATTCATGATTTAGTATTGCAAACTAGGGAATATCTCAAGCAAACCCAAATAGATAGATCATCTAAGAATCATGGCATGCATATTTATGGATGTGTGAACCAATATGGTGCACCAAAAAGTGTTCACCCCACTTTTTGGCCCCCCATGAGACCATAATGCACTCACGATATATGGTGTTTTTATCATAAAAGCAAAAAATCATAGTTCAAATTCATTTTTCTATCAAACCCATGGACTGTGCATCCTTCCTATCACACTTATGTTATCGAATAGCTTATTTTTCATCTCCCCTTTGCCAAATCATCACCAATATGCCACAAATATGTTAGGGAAGTTGAAGTATGCATTTTTAGTTTTTTAGTGTCAAATTTGGATTAAATAGGTAGATTGAATTAGTTTTTTAATTAAAGTTCATTTAATTTTTAGGAGTTGATAATGCACCCCTAAATGTTCAAGATCCTAATTCACCTTCATCAAAACCCTCCTAAAGAACAAACACAAAAAATCTCTTTCAATTCCTCGACATCCTCCAAGAATACAATAAAACATATTAGGGTGCAAATAGAAAACAATAAAAAGGAACTTGAAGTGTTAATTGCAAGGTTGAAAGATCCTACAGTAACAAACTCCCATAATACCACCCTCATTGAATCACTGCAATCCATTGTCTCTCATGTAGTATCAGTGAGTGGGCAAATCAATAGTTGGGTCTGACAAGAGGGAACAACAAAATAATTTTACATAGACAAATTATCATATGAATAAGTAAAACAAAAAAATGAAATATGACTTGTGTTGATATGAAATAACTTGCACAAGAATAATATAATATGAAATATGATGCAAATACTTGATAATAATATACCACTTTGAGGGGGAAACCTCCTAATCCAGTTTGAGGGGGATACCTCCAATATTATTTAATAAGAACTCAATACTCAATATGATGATAATAACCTACATATACCTCTTATATATACCATACTTATGCCTAGGATATCGCTCAAGCCAACCTAGATAACCCTATATAAGCCTTAGGCCGATGTAAATAACTAAATAACAATATAATAATGATAATATGAATTAATTAAGAGTTATACAAGCCAACTACTCATAACACTATACACCCTATAGGGGTAGGGACATAACATTTCCCTCCTCTTTACAAAGCATTTTCCTCAATGCTAAATTTTTATTTTTCTTCTCCTTCGTCTCTTTTTTTACTTCCACTTCTTTTATTGTTTCTTCTTGTTCTTGCTCTTTCTATTTGTCTTTATCTTTCTCTCGTTCTTGTTCTTTCTCTTTCTATTTATCTTTATCTTTATCTTGCTCTTGTTTTTTTTATTTCTCTTGTTCTTTCTCTTTCTCTTTCTCTTGCTCTTGCTCTTTTTCTTGTTCTACTTATTTTTTCTTTTTCTTCTTTTTTGTGGTAAATTTTTGATGTGAAGAATTTCTAGAAAGATAATTTTCAATAAATAACACAAATGAAGTCAAAATACTCTAAAAAAAATTATAACTTACTAAAGCCTAGGTTGCACTTTCCCAAAAAATTCTCTCAAAAAAATTATGTTTTACAGCCTTGGGAGTAAATTTGTTGGAAACCCTAATTCTACAATAAATCCATTAATGTTTCTCCAATTAATCTAAATTTATTATTATATTTTTGTATTTTTCTTCTTCACAAACCACTAAAAATTGGGAAGAAATTCAACAAGATTTGGAATATATACATTTTCCAAATAAATTGGGAAAAAAACCCTAATTCTGTAATAAATCACTCAGTTTTGTTCCATTCCTTTGAACTCTAGATTGTAACTTCTTGAATATGCTCTCCAAAAATCCTTTAAAAATTAGACAAAATTTTTCCAAAATCTGGAAGATACGTGTTTCATAAAATGATCTCCAAAATTTTTAAAAAATGTCTTGTTGTCATGGTGCCAAGATCATACTATGATACCACTTGATATGAAATAACTTGCACAAAAAGAATATAATATGAAATATGTTGCAAATACTTGATAATAGTATTCCACTTTGAGGGGGTAATCTCTTAATCCACTTCGAGGGGGTAACCTCCTAATCCACTTCGAGGGAGATACCTCCAATATTCTTTAATAAGAACTCAATACTCAATATGATGATAATAACCTACATATACCTCCTATATATACCATACTTATGCCCAGGATATCACTCAGGCCAACCTAGATAACCCTATATAAGCTTTAGGCTGACCTAAATAACTAAATAACAATATAATAGTGATAATATGACTTAATTAAGAGTTATACAAGCTGACTACTCATAAAAATATACACCCTATAGCGGTAGGGACATAAATTTCCCTCCTCTTTTCAAAGCTTTTTCCTCAATGCTAACTTTTTATTTTTCTTCTCCTTCATCTCTATTTTTACTTCCACTTCTTCTATTGTTTCTTCTTGTTCTTCTTGTTCTTGTTCTTGTTCTTGCTCTTTCTATTTATCTTTATCTTGCTCTTGCTCTTGTTCTTTCTCTTTCTATTTATCTTTATTGTTCTCTTGTTCTTTCTCTTGCTCTTTTTCTTGTTCTACTTCTTTCTATTTTTCTTCTTTTTTGTGGTTACTTTTTGTTGTGAAGAAGTTCTAGAAAGATAATTTTCAATAAATAACATGCAAATGAAGTCAAAATACTCTAAAAACATTTGTAACTTACTAAAGCCTAGGTTGCACTTTCCCAAAAAAATATCTCAAAAAAATTATGTTTTATAGCCTTGGGAGTGAATTTGTTGGAAGCCCTGATTCTACAATAAATCCATTAATATTTCTCCAATTTATCTAAATTTTTTATAATATTTTTCTATTTTTCTTCTTCACAAACTCACTAAAGATTAGGAAGAAATTCAACAAGATTTGGAGTATATATGTTTTCCAAATAAATTGGGAAAAAACCCTAATTTTACAATAAATCACTCAATTTTATTCCATTCGTTTCAACTCTAAACTGCAACTTCTTGAATATGCTCTTCAAAAATCCTTTAAAAATTAGACAAAAAATTTCCAAAATCTGGAAATATGTGTTTCATAAAATGACCTCCAAAATTGAAAAAAATGCCTTGTTATGCTATGATACCACTTGATATGAAATAACTTGCACAAAAAGAATATAATATGAAATATGTTGCAAATACTTGATAATAGTATTCCACTTTGAGGGGGTAACCTCTTAATCCACTTCAAGGGGGTAACCTCCTAATCCACTTCAAGGGGGATACCTCCAATAGTCTTTAACAAGAACACAATACTCAACATGATGATAATAACCTACATATACCTCTTATATATACCATACTTATGCTTAGGATATCACCTAGTTCAACCTAGATAACCCTATATAAGCCTTAAGTTGACCTAAATAACTAAATAATAGGTTAATAATGATAATATGAACTAATTAAGAGTTAAGGTAGCCATAAGTTGACTTATCATAACACTATACACACTATAGGGGTAGGGACATAACATGTGTGCACTCTTCATCAACCCACGAACCAATGGAATCTTCTATTGTGAAATTTTCCTCAATCAGCTCCCAAATTACTTTGACATGTGGTAATTCTAGGGTAGAAGTGGGGTCTTCACCCATGATAGAGTGGGGGCATAATGTGACCCAAACCAAGCACCAAGACCACTTCCTATTCTATAGTTAGAGCATGTCACTATCCCTTTCATTGTGAAGGAGGGTGTTGAGATGGAGACCTTAAATTCCATTAGCTCTCTCACCCATAGTCTTGTACAACATATTAGACATCTAGTACAGGGTGACGTGAGAAAGTCTTCTAGGCATTGAGTTCCACTTCATGTATGTCGGTGTTGTGGGCCTCTTTGTGTTTATGATCTTGAGGATAGCCAAGATGCATGTGGTTAGGATAAATTTGCAGCAGATCATATGGTCATGACAAAAACTTTGTTGAGTGAAACATTCAACTTTGATAGTTAGGTAAATTTCAACAAGTTCATTTAATTCAATTTATTAATTTTTTTTAGAAATGTAAGATTAACTAAATTAGTAGAATGATTATAATGAAATTTAAGGGTCATAGTGTTCACCTACTTGCAACAGTCTTCCACCTCCCTATTACATGATGGTGTTGAGTATACAGGTATGTAATTAGTAAATAATTATAATTATTACATGTGAATATTTGAACCTTATATGAATGTTATTCTTATAACTCACTTTGGATGTTGAATAGGTTAATGTTGGGCCTTCAACATCAACACTTGGTAGTCAAGGTGTTCATTGAACCTTCACTCAAGTAACCTAGTCTATTTTTATTCATTAATTGTGTTGTAAAATAATTTTAGTTAGTTTTGGTAATTGAATAAGGTTATTTATTTTTCAAATAATGCAAATAGATACTCCTTCTGATATTCATACCACAATGGAGCATGGTGTTGTTGCAGTAGTTGCAAGTTTGATGCCTTTAACAAAGATATGAGGTAGATTAGTAAATTTCACATTATATGTGTTTTTTATCTATCTATCTATTATTGAAAAATGAATGATATTCATTTGTAGTTTAATAACTATTTTGATGGTTGCCATAGGGATTTTCAACTCTATATCGTGAACGTGCCCCTGTTGTAGATGAACATAGTGATTATCTGTATATGGTAAGTGATTATTTTGTTATATGTAATTCTACAATTCATTTTTTTATGTATTAATGTATATACTTTTTTATTATATTAGGTGGAGGTCCAGGCAATTTTAGAAAAGAGTATGAGTGAACGAGTTCAAAATAAACCACCATCGTATGCATCTCCATCCACTTAACAGTCAAAGACGGCTCATGATAGATCTTTCCTTCCCCTAGAGGATAATGACTGCATTAGGGTCCCTTGTTATATGCCTATATGACATGTATGAACATATATTTTGTATTATAGATATGTGACATTGTATGTCCATATGGATTTTTGTAAAGCCTATATGGTTTTCTTGTATATATATTATACTTTTATCGGCATATAATATTGTATGCCTATAATATGAATTTTTGGTTAATACAAATCTTTTTTTACCAATGTTATTCATATTTGCATTATAAATAATTAATTGAATAAATGAATAATGGATTGATGCAACTATAAATGATTAATATTGAAACAAAGGAAAAGAGGGGATATGAACCAAAATGTAGTCAAGATGGTTAACCTCTCTTTTCACTAGTTATTTCATTCGATTATACATAGATGAATATTAGAAAAAAACCTAACTTATATACCAATCAAAAGGCGGGTTTTAAGAGGGTAAGATGTTGTGTACCTATTGCAAAAATTCTTTTTTTGGGCCTCACTAAGAAATCATTCGCCCAGTGGCGAATGGGTTCTTGCTAGGGTTTCAGAAAATCAATTTATGGTTTTGTTCTTTAATGTTTGCATCTCGAAACTCTAGGTGTTCAACTCTCGAACATTGAAAATAAATTTTATAGAAGAATTTTCATGATTTTGCAAGAAAGGTGAAAATCTTTACAACTTTTCAACTTTGAAAAATTTGCAACTTTTGTTCTCCAATTGATCTTCAACCTAAAACCTGCAATCACACATTAAAGGAGAATAAAATTGTTGTTTTTCTAGGGAATAGGGGTTTTCCTTGGTTAAACCCCATTTTGGTAATTGAACCTTGGATTGAAACAATGCATAAAATGAAAGATGAATGAACAATATAATGCCACAACTCACCAATCCTCAATTAAACCTTGGATTGGAAATCTGAAACTTAGCATGAAATGGCCTCAATGAGAATAGATCTTGATCATGAACTTGACATAAGATAATTGCTTTGAAAACTTGAATTTGATCACCAATGCTACATCATCACATTAGCTCAACAACATGCATGAATTTGACACGATGAAATGTATCCTTGATTGCTACAATAAACTTTAATAATCTTCCCTTGAATACCTTCTTGAATGCTCTTGAATGCTCTTATAAAATGCTCTCTTGAATGTTCTTGAGATAACTTGAATTTGCTAGGTGAAACTATGTGAAATATTACTCTTAATTCCCAAAATTCAAATAAAAAAAATTGACATCAGATCTAGGATTTGAAATCATTAAAAAAATGCCAAAAACATATCCCAAGGGGGGTTCCTTGGGTTCTATGGAGAATGGGTCCTAGCGTACTTAACTAGGACACAATTCAAAAAATATTAAATGATATGGAAAAAGGGGGTCCTAGGACCTAGTGAGGACCCATTCGCCAGGTGGCGAATGGGTCCTAGGTCACTAGCCTAGGACACATTCCTTGTAAAATTAAGTGTTGTGTAATATTATTTAAGAGTGTTGGGTATTATCCCTTGGAAAATGCAATTAATTATGCTTGTATTTGAATTAAAGGGGCTAATTAGCCTTAATATAACCTCAATTAATTAATAAAGCCCTAGATTAGTGTGAAAGTGTAAAGATACACTTTACAACACCCTAAATAAGGCACCATTAAGTCCATTTTACTATTAATTATTCATTCCCAAATTAAGTGTGAAAAAGGGATACTTTTTTCTACACTACATTTTGCCCCAACTTTAGTGAGAGTATGACCCCATGTCAAACTCACACTAAAGTAGACATTCAAGACACTTATGTATGCAACAATGAAAAAGATACACAATCATACACTATCAAAGATAAAGAAAATATCAGGCCTAGGCCATCCAATGTGATATGGAACACATTTAGATTATTAGTTTTGTGCTCACTCTAGGGTAGTGGAACCTCAAGCCATCCACTAGGTGAGTATCCCTCCAGGAAGGTGGCTTAGTGAGAAATTCATGTCTGTGTGTTGGCTCTCACTATGTTTACCATACCAAATCTATCCCTCTAATAAATCCAATAGGGCGCCTCTCACATTCCTATCCGTGCTTAACAAGCTACGTTACACTAAGAACCAATACACACGGAAAGGCTCTACAGGAAAGCAAGGTGTGTTATGCTAGGTGGCCTTGAATTAGGGTTGCATTTATGCTTCATAAGGTCAGCGAGTTGTATTATGCCAAACACTTATGAACAATAATGTTTAGTAAAAGTTTTTGTTAGGGATTTCGCTTCGTTCGTTTAAGGTCTTCTTCTTAGGGATCATCGTGCCTAATGCCTCTAAGAGAGGACAAGTCAAGAGTAATAGATTGCAACTTATGGGATGCCTAGTGTCGTATCAAGCCACTAAGAGAAAGTAATACACTAAGAAATATCACACTCTTGAAGGACATCAAATCTAATGACACCACCAAGGAAAGGACACATCATAAGAAAAAGACAATCACACCATGAAATATGCAAAAATGTTGAACGATGTTATTGATATATGCCCCCACTTTAAAGAAGTTGCTAACACCATTGTTGTGAGAAATTACTTTAAAGTATCCAATATTCCATCCCAAGACATGAGAGCTTACTCGAAAATCCCTATGCCAAGTCATATGTTCCCAAAATAGAGTTACATCATGAAAAAGGAAGGAGGGGTTACCCCCAAAAATTTGGAAGGGATCTATGGATCCGAGGTCAATATATCTTTGCTACAATGTTGTCATAGAGCTCAAAAATTTCATCATTCCCCAAATACTCATAGAACTAGAAGAATGACACACAAAGAGTAAAAATAAGGAAAAATTCTTCGGGTCAACATGGAAGAGAACTAAATGTCTCAATGCCTTGCATCATCCCCAAAAGGAAAACACAAGACAAGCAAAAAAAAGGATAAAATGTTTATGAAATATAGAAGAATGTAGGTACATATAAAGGAATTCACAAAAAGAGAGAGATACATTGAATAAAATAGCACAGGGGATCACATTACACACATGCAATCACATAAAGAAACATGAAAAAGCAAACAAAGCAAAATACTAGTAAGGAACATGTGAGTCAACCTATAGTAGGTTTTCTGCATCCTAATCTTGGTTGGTATATACGGAAGGTGTACAAATAGCCAAAGGGACAACACATGCCAAAAATAGGACAAGGCTAACTAACCCCTTGCCCCCACTAAGTGCATGACAAGGGTGAGCTGAGATAGGTGATGAGAATGAGCTCCTTGCAATAAAGAGAATGATTTGCAATGAATGTAAAACATGCAATAGTGAGAATACTAGGATCCTACAACTATTACATGGCAAGGAGTAAGAGGGCATGCTTTTGGTCAAGATGGATTTTTAAAGGGTTTAAACTTCTTCAATATTTTCTTTAAAGGTCGGCAATCATCAGTGTGATGTCCAAAGAATCTATGATAAGCACAATATGGTTTAGTTTTATTAGTTTGTCTTTTTGTCATGTTTTCAGGGTTAAGTGGTGTAAGGGAGGGGGGCCAACGATGTCAAGGCTTTAGGTCACGGAGAGTCGAGAGTAGAGGGCTGCCCTAACTTACCTCACTCTAAAGGGATGTTTTAGGATGAGGACTGAGAATGAAGATCACTATGAAGTACTTATGTCACTATATAGACCCAAAATTCTATTTGGGGCTAGACGAGTCAATTTCTAGAGTCCAGATTGTACCTCAGGAAACTCTCTGTCTAAGGACGATAGTGCGGCGCGCTGGCATCTCTCTGGCGTGTTGGTGTCCGTATGACCAAAAAATGTGAAGTATAGTGGGAAAACTACCATAAGCCTACTGATAGCCTAGCTAGCTAGTTTTAATGAAATAAATAGAATAATGAAGTACAAAAAGTAGATGTAGAGACGATAAAGCAAGTAGATAATAGCTAGGGTGATGAATATTATCTCACAAAAGTGTCAGTTTGCCAGTTAGCTCCATGCACACGTTCACCTACACACAAGTAAGAAGGGGAAAATTGTTGGGTATGTATAGGGGCCTACCTTAGTTAGACCCTCGCTTTGGTGTTTCCACCTCTACAGACAACCAGAAAAGTAATGGAGTAGAAAAGTATGATAAAGGAAAGAAAAATAGATTATTGAACACTACAAAACAATACTATGCTACTCAATCAAATCACAAAAGGGAGAGTGAAGCATTACCACCTCCACCCAAAGGCTCACAAGGCCGATGAAGGGAGAATGCAAGCAATGAATTTGGAAAAGTCACCATAGCTACAACGGTGATTAAGGGAGGTCTCACAAGACTCCAAGCTCGCAACTTCTGTGGTAGAGCAACATGTGCAAAAGTGAAGTAGATGGAGTTTCTAGCTGCTGCAATGCTTAAATGGAATTGAAAATATGGAGAGACTATTGGAATTGTGAGAAGATGAAGTGAAAATTGCTTGAGAATATGAGGAAGTCTAGGTGATGTGTGAAGTGAATGCTTTTGAAGGTGGGATGAGAAGGAATAAGTCATTTTTAGGTCGGTTAGTCAACAAAAGGACATTACAATTCATCCCTAATGAGGAGTGTAACGCCTCTACCAACTTTAAACACATGAATCTTTCAGGGATGGCAGCGTGTCGTGCTTGCATCCCTGACAAATATTTTCTCACTGACACACAAGACAAATACCAAGTGGATGGAAGGCATGTGGGTGATGTTGAATTTTGTCTTCGGATTTTATTTTCTAAGGTGAGGTTATGTGAAAGGGGAATTTGCTTAAGGGGTGAAAATTCACTCCAATACATTTTCCCCCCACTTTAGTGAGCACAAGTATTGATGAGTGTTTGGTAAAGTAGATCAAAAAGTTAGAAATGTATACCTAAACCATCGAGCAAGAAGACCATGATCTGGTGAATGTGAAAGCACAAGGTAGGCAAAGGACTCCACAGATACTCTCTCCTGAGGAGGTTTGAACAAAAGGAAGTCCTTCGTAGCTCCGTAGAACTACGAAGTTGCACAAAGTACACCGAAGGACCTCAAACGAATGATGGACAAATCCTGCAGGATGTAAGCACCTTACAGGCCTGCAAGCCTACAAGAAGGCATTCCCCCAAGTACTCTCATGAAGCAAGCCTAGTGTGAGGGGACTTTGTAGAGTCAAATTGGAAAGCAGCTTCACAGGTGCACCTGCAAAGCAACATGTTAATCCACAGATAAAAAATTCTAGAAAACAAAAAGTAGCTAGGAAAGAAAACAAACAAATAGTCAAATCGAAAGGATTTCAAAGGGGTCCCTCAGGAACCCTTCAAAAGAAGAGGGGTCCACTCAAGGGACACACTGTTTGAAAGTGTAAGAATGATTTTTGTAAATTGATTCAACATTAAGGAATCCTTTTAAAAGATGTTCACTTCATCAAGGAATTCGAAAGGAAGAAAATGCCCCCTCGAGAGGAGAAGGTCGACGCTTCTCCCACAGGAAAAGTTGCTCCCTCATCAAAGGGAAGTTTTCAAGTTCTTTCCTTGTGAACCCATGATGAAGGAAACACGTTTCGTTAGGGGTCCAAGTTGAGAATGTGACTTTTGAAAAAGGTTTGAAAAGATTTTTGAGAAAATATTTGTTGGCAACGAATATATTTTCTAAAAATTGAAACATTATGAAAGCAATGTTGTCACAGATACGAGGGGAAACTCAAGCAAATAAGAGAGAAAGAGGAAAGATTGAAAGAGAAATAACATCACGAACAAGGGACACAGGGGTGATATGATATTTCAGGGTCAGAGCTGCTCATAAATATATAAGTATAGTAATAGTATATAAATGAACTGTCATCAACCCCCTACTATATCAGATCATGTGAAGAATGCACGAGAAGAAAAAGTAAAAATAAAAAATTGGGTCAACATGGAAGGAAGCCTAAATGCCCCCAACACTTTGCATCATCCCCAATTTTTTGAAAGTCAAAGCACATAACAGAGGAAGAATGATGGAAAAAATAGAGGAAATTTTATGGCACATAATCACTCCTGTATCCAAGCACCTACAAGGGTGACAAGGGTCATCCAGGAACACAAATCACAAGCACAAGGGAACACGTCACAACAAACACACACCTAATCTAAAGGTAAAGAAGAGGCCTCCCCTCAACACTCATTGACCAAGAGGTCATCTGCTTCCCAATCTAGATTATTATACGGGGAAGGCGGACAAATCTACAATGGTGAAATATTAGGGGGAGGCATTTTCGACCCTCCTGCAAAAAGGGATAAGGAAGAAGGCCTCACAAGGTCTTCTCCACTAGGCTCTTGTGGAGTGATGGTCAATGATTTCAAAAAGATCACTGACAAGGTTGGGACCTCATTCAAAGAGTTGAACATGCACTTTATGGGAGTACCATGTGGTACCTCAGTGGATGGGGAGGACGACACTTGAGATTCACTTCGTGGCTCACTGAGTGACTTGGTAGCAGTGATAAACTCAGGGGAAGTCAAAACTTGCTCTGTCACTAGGATAGAACAAGCTAGCACAGGACCACCCTTTTAAGAAGGTGGACTCCTCTTATGCCCTCCATTGCTAGAAGGACCAACCTCTGCTTTCTGCTTCGTCAGAGGACATGAACTCCCCACATATGAGGAGAGAAGTGTGGAAGAGGAGGAGAAAAATGTGGTGGACACCACCGAGGTATTCAACATGTCCATGGGTTTAGGATATGGTGGGATGTCTGGGAGGGACATCAAAAGAGGTGACTTGACTAAGGGAGCGATAAACACCTGCACCTCTTTAGGGTCAAGCACACTTACACTCACAGGGGGAGCCGACAGTAGAACCAAATTCGATTAAACAGAAGCATAGGGGAGGAGAGAGGAGGACACATCAGGAGGCCCTAAAATAGGGGCGGTTGAATCTTCTTCCTTTCTCTACAAAGCGGCTTGCTCAACCGCAAGATCCTTTTGTTGATGCTTATGGTCACACGTAAGGCAGTTTCTATGACTCTTTGAGCTAGAGGCCAGGAGCTACGAAGGGACAAAAGAATCCTGCTCAACCATAGGAGTGTCCATCATAGTTGTCTCTAGTTGAGGGACAAGCTCCTGAATGAGAGTAGGAGGAAGAGGTTGAGAAACAACGAGGGGAGTCAGCTCTAGCGACTTGGCGGCAAGCCTCTTCCCATTCATTGCTTTAGGGGCAGGAGCAGTGGGAGGTCGTGGAGGCCAAGTCATAGAGGATTCCCTACGGGGACCTTTCCTCCTACCGTAAAGGTAGGGCCAAGGTCTAGGAGACCCAGTAGGAAGGTTTGATATCCTAATCTTGGATTTACTCCGAGTAGGCACCATCAAACTTCTTATGTGGAATCCAGGCTTAGACATCCAAAATTCCTCTTCAGAAAGGGGAGCAGAAGAGGCACCTTGAGGACGGGGGGGCTATCCTTCCCCTTTTAAGAAGAAGAGGCAGCTTGCTACTGCACTATTAGAGGGGTCACTTTCGGTTGTCCTTTACCCCCGATCTTATACTTCATGTAGCTTCGATAAAGTAGGTCCATTCTTGGGTGAAGCGGTAAAAAATGACCCAATGAATAGCCCCCATGGTACACGAATGACTGATATCCAATGTCATGTATGACCTTCATAATACCTTCATGGGAGAATTTTAAGCACTTATGAATGACAAGTGATTCTAATCATGGAAGCTAGCCAAGGTATGCCTAACTTCACCCCAAACAAATCAAATTCTAGGATAACATCAAAGGTTTTGTTCACAACCCTAGGTTCAACTAGGACAGAAAGAGTTATTGATCCATATAACTTGAGAGAGAGGCTATCATGCATACGAATGGTATATTTTGTTTCTTCATACCCCTCCATTTGTAATGAATTCAGCCATAATGTCTCCTCTATGATAACATTCACTCAGCACGCAGGGTCAACTAAGACCCCTGTCATAATGTTTACATTGAGCCGAACGAGAATGTAGAGGGGAGAGGGCTTGTTATTCAAGGGCATGTCTTATGTGGTGAATGTCACGTCTGGTGAACTAGTTGTAGGCTATGAGGAAGGAGTAATTGTGACGATATTAACGTATGCTAAAGGTTGAGTGGAGGAATTGGAGGGGTCAATAATCAAGTTAGCAGAGTGAGATGGGAACGGGTCTGTGTATATCTGCAATTCTCTATTGGCCTTTGCCACCAATTTATTTTCATTTTGTTTCATCCCATTGAGATGAATTATACCGTCATCAATATTATCTTGTATCTCATGATGCAAGCGCATACAACATTCGGTATCATGGCCGTTAACCCGATGGTATTGACAAAAATCATTCACATCGTACCAATCAGGGTATGGTTCCTTGAGAGGTTGAGGGTTTTCCAAAGTTATAATCTTGTCCTTCAACAACTTTTGCAAGATGGAAGAATAAGATTTTGCTAACTTTGTAAAAATTTTGTTGCGTCTGAGGCCATTATCATTTATCGCAGCGACTACATTCACAACAACCTTACCTTTCCCTGAGATTGATATGATGGATTTT